>NW_004624770.1:3349249-3483501 GCF_000247695.1 Heterocephalus glaber
ACACAAAGATACAAGGATAATTTATTGGTTAAATTACTATAATTTTATCCTGAAATATTTCTTACTACAAATACATATGTATATTTTATGAGTGTGCTTATATGTATGAGTGTATTTATAACTTCCTTATGCCTCAGCCACTTTGTGCTGTTTGAACCTTGAGCCTCATCTATCATGACATGTTTCACATTGGATTGTAACA
Source organism: Heterocephalus glaber (assembly GCF_000247695.1). The sequence continues at coordinate 3,349,452 of NW_004624770.1, forward strand.
TTTTTTATTTCTTTGTGTGTCTTACCAGATAGACTATAAATTCTTTGAAAAGAGAAACTATACTTATACTCGTATATCAAACTACTAGGTATATAAGAGCAAATATTAAAAATTGAATGGCATTTCAGTGAATATAGTGCTATTGAAGCGATGTTCACTAGAAACTCAACTGAGCAATGGTGATGGTATTACTGAAAAAGAAAAATAACCATCTTTATTGTTCTGAAAAATCTAAAAACAAAGTTATGTTGTCTCCAAGAGATGTCAACTCTTTTTCCTAAAGCCAGCCATTGTACTGTTTATCTTCCTGTTCAAATCATTTATGTGTTAATAATAATCAAACTTTTTAGAATCCCTGTGACTGTTATTTTGTTGGATTTATGATTTGTAATATGCACAGACGCATTCATGTGCTTTTGTTGATACAGCAGAAAGTGGAACATTTGACTATAATTATTTTTTATATGATTCACTAAGAAGCAACCTGCAGTGATGTTTCCATAATACTGTTTTTCCTAAATTAATATTTTATTTTTATTAAACTGTTCACGATATTTCTCAAGATTAGTTTAAATGTTTCTGCTTTACTTTTACACATGAACAACTAATGATTTAAAACACAATAATTGAGTGAAATAACTGAATGAAATAACTGAATGAATAACTTCAATGAAATAAACAGATATATTGCATTTGATATTACTCAAAATGTGTAAATCCTTGCATTTTTATCCATTTATGATTCAGAGCTCTAAGAAGAGTGAATATGGCTGGGCTTAAAACTCTAAAGTCATACAATCTGTGCTGAGAATTCAACTGCCAGTCACCAACCTTGCTGTGTGGCTTTCTTTGTGTATCTAGTTAACAGGCTACTTTGTATAGCTAGTTAATATTTAAACTCTCAATTGAGCAAAACAATACTTTTGTCACAGTTTTCTCATTCAAGACAGAGGGTATTTTTGTGCTTGACGGTCAGAAAGCACATTGATGTGCACTGTACCTAGCCTATATTGTGGTTTATAACACTTAGCTTCTGAAGAAATATGAGGTTATTATGACTATAAGTCAATGGTCTAAGCACCAGCACACACAATGGGTATTAAATCATTTTCTGCTAGCAATATTACCAATCTAAAAAAACCCTTAAAGCATGATGGACAGTAGTAACTGTGTCTAATGATATATTAGAAATGTACAATATTTATCACAGGGCAAACCAATTATTTAGAATTATTTTTGATGCCAAATAATGATCTCATTATTTTCTCAATTTTTAATTGGTAATAATGCAGATAAAGCATTTATTCCATCAGTTGGTATGTTTGTGACTTATTAAATAGATTATTATTTAATGATTACAGCTCTAATACTTCCTTTGAAAGAGCTGTCTGGGTATAAAATTACCCATTATTAAATCATCAGAATTTATGAAAGTACCTTTTGACATCAATATATATTATAGTTTTGAATAAACATGGTAGGTTCAATTGATCATTCATTTGGCACAACCTGTTCTGTAAACAAAAGTATGTATTTGCAGGAAAATTATTTCACCATAAATGGAAATCATGATTAAATTAACTAAATCAAAGGACCAATATTGAATAAAACTGACTGCCTAGGCTTCATTACTATGCTAGTCTAATCAAATAAATTGACTAGCTTCAAGTTATAACTCGTGGAATTATTGTCTTATGAAATATTTTAACATCAAATGGATGTTATTTTTAAGTGATGCCTACAGAAAATCAAATATAGACAATTAGGAGGCTTTTCATACATGATTACAAACATCTGAACATCCAAAGTACTTTAATAAAGTGTTTACTATTTTTGATAATCTGTTACATCTAAAATAAAAATGATATGATGCTTTTAAGAGGTAAGTAAATGTTAGTTTCAGCTATTGACTTGTCATTTTTAATATCGGCTATTTTTGCCTGGCACACATTCACTAAACACATGTTTAAAAATGTTTTTAAACTTCCTTCATTATTTAAATTAATTAGATTATTGGTCACTTTCAAGCTGCTTAGTATGGGTATATATACCTCTAAAAATATATTATTAAGATAGTATCTTTTAATAACTGACTATGACAAAACTTAATCTAATTCTTGTAGAATCCTTAATCAACTTTATTTTTCAAGAGTAGAAAGTGAAGAAGTGGAAGGCCTACATATAAAATGAGGAACACTCTCTGCTACGTATATTTCCTCTTTCAGAAAATTTCTGATATTTTTAATTATAAAAATAAAAAGAATGGAAGAAAGGAATGAGCAAAATATTTTACACGAACATGAGTGAAATAAAATTTGGAGTTATAGAAAGTGGTAGTGGAAATGAAGTAACACAAAGTAGGAAGACAAGCCTATCATATAAAGTTAGAATAAATTAAGAATGCAATGAACTTGAAGTATGTCCACACAAACGAACGAAATAGCAGGAGGAAATTTAGAACATTGAAGGGATTCTAATCATGCAATGAAAACATCAAAATAAAGCCAATTAAAAAATAAATATTCTTCAGTTATATAAGACATATTTAGGGAAATGTCTTTTTTAAGCTAGAATGGATGCACCTTCAGAATATAATGTTAACTGATATAAATCAGATGCATATGCTCAAATATTACATGGTTTCTCTTATATGAGAAACTCAAAATATAAATAAACAGCAAAATAAAACATGTATAATAGGACGTAGGGAAATCTTTTCTAAATAGGAAAGGGACAAGAAATGGAGGGAGAAGAAGGGAAGAAATGGAAAGGAGATAAAAAAAGAATTAAGATGTATTATGTACATGTATCAATGCTGCACAAGGATTGTAATCATTATGTAATGCAAACATGTTCTAATAAAAAATACAAACTGGAAAAAATAATAAAAGTAGAAAAAAACCTGGGGAAAATAATTTTAAAAGAATCATACTTATATTCTTATGTTCTGCAAATATCAAATAACTACTTCATATCGGCATTACGATACCATTTGAAGGCAAAGATAAGCAGGCAAATTTGTTGAAGAGAAATAATTGGGGAGCATAATAGTAGATTAGCTTCCTGAAGTTATATAAGATCTACAATATAAGAGTGTGGGGAAAAGAGTGGCTAAGCTTACTGAGTAGGTAACAGAGGAAGTAACTAACACTAAGACTGAAAATGTAAATAAACATGATACAATACATTGAGACACGATTTGATCAGAGGCAACCTGTTCTATGGTGTTTGAACAGCCCTGGAGGACTCTAACTCAGTATTAGTACAGTGCTTGGGGATACACTAGACACAGTGGTGAGAACCAGTCCACATCCTGGACCAGACCACACCAGGCTTTGTGCTGGAGATGAGGTGAAGCAGAGTCAGACGTTGTCTTAGTCAATTTGCTACCAAGATTACTTGGTAGAAATACGAAGGAAAATGAGTTATGGAGATATTAAATTCAGGGACATTGTTAAAAAGATAATTGAAACATTACAGTTTTGAAATTATAAAAGCCTTAAGTGGAGTGATGGTAATGGACTAGGAAAAGAGGAGATAAATATTTAAAGTATAGAGTTAACCAGGCTTAATGATTCCAATTCTTCTATATTTATAGGTTTCAGGTGTACCCAATATCTCTTTACCCTCAGGGCATCCAACCTGTCTTGCACATTTATTCTGGTCTTACACATAATTATTACCGTCCTCTATGTGAACCACGCAGTGAAAATAAAGTTGAGAAGTACTTTCCTTCTTTGTTAATGTTTTTTTAAAAAAATATTTACAGTAAAAAATAGTAATTCTTAAAATCTTTATTTTCCATTAAAGAGAAAATCCATTTGTTTTAGTTATAACCAGGAAAGTGTTCTTTCATTGGTATAGATTTCTGTGATCTCTAAAAGAAGAAACATAATATTCTGCTATCTCCTTGCTTACAAACATAGAAAGCTATTTTGAATTCATGATGCCCCATACAATCATTAACATGTAACTATTCTTTGAATGTTGATTTTAATTAGACAGTAGAAATGAAAAGAGGGTCCCTTCCCTTATGAAGTGTAAACATAGTAGGAGAGAGAACTCTGAAGCAAATAGCCAAGAAATTAAGTGCATAGGCAACAGCCAGTAACTTAGTCTCCAAGGTACCATCAAGTAGCCTAACCAAAAAGTTTTGGTTCAGGATTGGTGACAAAGAGGAAGCTGAAAGGAACTACTGAGAAATAAAGAGTAGGGATGACTGCTCAAGCAGAAGTATGTGTTTAAGATGTAGACAGATGAACAAAGTTCTTGGAGCCAAGACAGGAGACAAATGAAAATTGTAGAGGAGAAAGAGCAGCGAAGAAGTAAAGTACTGCAAGCCTGTTAGAATTCTGGATTTGTGCTTTGGTGATAGCAGGACCTTAAAGAGTGTGCGACAGGGCCTGGGGATTTAGCTCAATGTTTCTGCAGCCTGACTCGCAGGTGCAAGGACCTGAGTTCGCTCCACAGTACCAAAAACAAAACAAAACAAAACAAAACAGTGTGGGACAGAGGAGTGAGCTGCTGGATCATGATGCTTTCAAAGGCTCTATTTCACAAACATGATGTGAACTATTGTAGGTACACAGAAGTGGTCACTTAAGATACCAAAAATGATATTGCTCTTTTGTATTCATAATTAAAAGAAGGAAGCAATATATTTTCATATAAAGTAAAAGCACCAACTGGCCCTCAATTACCTTCCCTTTTTGTTTAATTTTAAAATAGCAGACATCTGTACTTGAGTATAATTTTAAACAGAGAACATTATAATACCAGAAAATTGTCCTCCATATCCATGGTACTTAAATGAAATGTCTATTATCATCAATTTTTTTTTTTTGTACTGGGAATCAAACTCAGGAACTCATGCTTACCAGGTAAATGCTGCACCACTGAGCTACATTCCCGGCCCGATCTATCTTTCTATCTCACATATGTAAAGATTCATACTTCTATAAAAAACATTTGTTTATTTTTACTGGAGTGTAAATCAGTAAAGGTTAGAAATGTGAATATGTACACAAACAGTAAATACATTTTGAGATGAGAGAAAGTCAAAGATTTTTAAGTTCTTTATTTTTTTAATTAATGTTGCATGTGTGATTGATTGGTGAACTGATTGTGTGTGTGTGTGTGTGTGTGTGTGTGTGTGTCTGTGATTAACTCTAACAAGACAGATGAGTAGAGCTGTCGTTTTGGTTCAGTTCCACCTCTCAAACTGAGGAACAAGTCACATTCCGCATCTCGGGGTTCATCTTGAGGCATGGGAAATATCTTATCAAATTTAAGCATACAGTTTACTCTGTTTTTTATTTTATTTTATTGGTCCATTTTAGGTATACAATATAATGACATTCATCATTGGAAATTTGCACCTTTACATAATCTCTCTTGGTTCTTATTTTCCTCCTTTCCCCTGCCCTCCCTTCAACCCCTCCATCCCTTCCTAGTTACAAAGACCTTGTTTCCATTTTTTCATTGTCTCATATTAATTCTATTCCCTTCTTTCCTTTCACCTACTCTTCCCACTCCCTCTTCCCCTGTGTCCCTTTTCTTCCTATTTCACATTATCTATTATACCTTTTAGTTTGTTGGTGTGCTTGGAGCTAAGAAGGAAAAGTTGCAGTTTACAATAATAGGCTGAATTTCTGAACTTTGGGTGAGTTGGAGAACATGAAACTTTAATTGGAGAATAATTTGAATGACTAGTAAGTTCCTGATTTTTATAGTTTACTTCATTTTCATATTCATTCCCTGAGGCTTTTTTCTGACTCCTAGGGTCTGCCTCTAAATGTACAGATACACATTCAATTGTTTTTTCATGGTGATGCACATTCAATTTTTCAGCACCTTATAAAGAAATCAGAAGCAAGAAGAAATAGTAGAAAAATTGTGTGCTGCCTTTTGTAGTATATAATAATCATGATGATTTAATTCCAGCCAGGGTATATAATACTTCTATATAATATTACAAGTTGATGATATGGCAAACTAAAAATATATCCAAATAAAATATAGATTACAGAGATAAACTATGGAGATATAAAAATTAGTATTTGAACTAGCTATTGAATGATAAAACCTACCACTCCCAATAATACTCTTTCCCACACCACATTTTATTAGGTCTTCCTTACACCATAGTAGTTTCTATTTCTATGATACATTTACAATGAATATCTCTCCCATTTTTTGAACTGACAATGTGCTTCCAACATTTATGAAATTCAATTTTGTCAGCCTCTTTCCGTCTTTCTGTCTTCTTACTTGTAACAGTGCTAAAACTTCTGGCTTATCAGATGGCTATATTTCCCTATATAGGTGATCTCTCTGTATCAACACAACAACAGCTTGATTAAACAGATGGGCCATGTTTAGAAGACAGTATTATTTTGAAATAGACGATCACTTCTTTAGACATGGATAGGATGCCTCAATATGTGTGAAAGTCATTTTTTAAACTTTCCAGAATATTTTTCTTCAATATAAATGTGTTCTTGTGCCTCTTCTATCATTCACAAGTTTCTTTATTACTCAGCCATGTGGAAAATCTTTTTCAGCTACTAGAAATCAGTGTTTGGATACTTTCCCATATATATCCAAAAGGGTGTAACGAAGTTTGAACATTATTTGGTTATTTTGCTCGAGGTCTCTTTTTCATTACCTGTTTGTTTTCTCTGGATGTTCATATCATCACTCAATTTGGTATCATTTGTGATCTGAATTAATGTGTTGTGTACTTCTGTGTCCAGACCAAAAACAAAAGTGTTAACATTCTTCTGTGATACTTGAAACAGAATGCAATTTAATACCAGTAAATCAATGCCATGATGCTTTTTGGAAATGGATTGAGAGAATATTTCTACTTAAGGAAATTATAGTAGAATATTGATCATGAAGGAAGATTTAGAACTTCCCTAAAATGAATCCTTTAAATCCTTAACTTAATCTACTGCATACTGCAGTAAAGAAAGATAGCAGTATAGTGGGCGAATTTACTTTTTAAAAAGCACTCAAATTGAAAAGGAAATTACTATGAGAGATAATCTTCCATTTTATCACCATGATATTTTAGAGACAGTAAAGAGCATAAGAACTGTGAAATATACTTAGCATATTAGCCTAAGAAGTACTGTGGACTGCCAATTTTTATTCAGAATTTCTACAATTTAAAAAACAAACTGTATCCCCACCATGCCTATATTTCATAGAATGTCTGATTTTATTACTCTACACATGGGTAGAGACTGAGTTTCAATAAGCATATCATATATATATATATATATATATATATATATATATATGTTCACAGAGAAGTTTATGAGATTTTAAAAATGCCCCCAAAAAGGTGTGGAGTAAAGATCCAGAAGCCAAAATGCCCACCCCAGGGGCAGGAAATTCCAGGTCTGACAAAGTTGCTTGCAACTGTAACATACTTTTCATTCTTTCAGCAAAATCTTGTTTCATTCATGTATTTTATAGGTGCTGCAGAAAGATAAATTTTCATGACTTTACTCTTACTTTAGAGGCAGTAAAAGGGATAAAGTTTGGGCTATATGGAACTAAGGAAGCATGACCTTGATTCATGCCCTTCTAAAACACATTTATCAGTTTTATGTGGTCAATTACAGTGCATTGAGCTTTAAGCACTAGGCCATTCTGAAGATTCTATCATAGTATTTAACACATTTTAGCAAACAAGAATTCTTTAAGTTTTTTCTCTGTATAAATATATATGATATTTATATTATTGTTATTTGAATGAATTCAGTATTCCTAGGGGAGGCTTATACATTGAGCCCTTTTCAGTGAAGATTTACACATTTTTTTGCCCTATAAATCTATGTATGTCCCTCTGTTCCCTATTACATTAGTTTAATAATTTATGAGAATGATGAATTATATTGCTCTGCATGTGTGTATGTGCATGCACACACTTGTAAGCTTGTGTGCTGTGTGTGCCAAGATGTATACTTTCTCCTAAACGAAACAGATTTCACTAAAAGTACTTCCAAAACTGTTTCCCTTCTCATCTGCTTTATAATAAATAATTCTAAAGGATACCACGTAGTTAGTAACTAGTTTAAGAGTCCCTTGCTTCCAAGACAAAAGTTGCTTTTTCATCTAACACGCTTGCATACGGAAAAGGTATTGGACATTTCCTCTAGCCCTTCTAAGAAGTAAACAGGCCAACTTTGAGAGACACATTCTCTCAGAAGGGCTAGAGGAAATGTCCAATACGTTTAAATCCTGGGTGTTCTTAGTATTGCTTCAGCAAATTCCACATACACATGTGAATTGGATATACAGTTAAAGTGTTTACTTAATGGGCCATGTTTAAAGCAAGAAAACAATATTAGAGAAAAGACTGTGATTTATGCATTATTTAATCCTACTCCTAGAAAAATTTTTCTTTATCAGCAGAGATTAATTGCAGGAGAATCTTCAGTCTCAGAGCCTCTAGGAAACACCTTATCCAATAACCTTGATTAGAAAAAAAACATTATAAATAATATTTTCACTTACTAAAAAAAGACTACCTGTTTAAAGTAATGACATTAGTTTAAAGAATTCAATAAACTGTCATGGAATTATGAATGGAGAAATAGAAACAGAACATTTCTGCCATATGAGTTAAAGTCAGTGTTGAAGCTTGGTGGGTTGCTGATCATAAGAAGTTACAGCTCTCAAAAAATATCATGGATACCAAAGAGAATTACATAGTGTTTCCATAGTTTCTCTTGAAACAAAGCTACTCTTACTTGAATATAAAAATAGCAAAGAAGTTTTATAAGAAATGGACAAGAAACTATCTTGAAAGAATTTTACATTGTTAAATTCAGTTCTCTCTTTACATGAAGGACATATCCAATTCATTTTAAATTTATTAAAATTTCAAAAAAGTTTTCCCAGACTTTTAAAACATTCAAATTATTTTAATGCTTTTTAAGGAGACAAGGCAACAGAATTCTAAGCAGTGTGTAAATAATCCATAATTCCTCCCTCAGTGCCCTATTACCTTTGTCACGTGGCCATAAATACACATAGCCACACACAATGACTGAAAAACAGAAACATACATTCCAAAGCACTCTTGTAACATCCAATAGACTCTAGGTCATAACATGTAGCCTGCATTTATCTGAAACTATTGCAATAATTTAGTCATTGCTGACAAATTAAAAAATTGTATTTTGTATGTGAATCACAACATTTTCTTTAAGGAGACTAACAGAATTCTAAGCAGTGTTGAATATAAGCACAGAATTTAAGCACTATTGAAAAAGTTTACAAAATAATTCTTTCTATTGACATGTGGAAAGACTTATCCTTGTATGCAACAAATTTTTTATGTGCACTTACACTGTGGCAGGCTGCAAGGAGAAGAGACAAACCTCCCTCCTTCATGGATTTTACCCTTTAACGGCGGGTTGGAGGGAGATGTTCCTTCAGAGTAAAAGACAGAAAGACAAGAATAACAGATGGGTAGGAGAAACAGAAGTATGGATACAATGATACTATCCAAATGTTGTTGAGTTTCATTAAGTTTCTATTAGGTATCATTAAATAGTATTGATGAATGCTTAAGGACTATTGATTTTTCAAAAGTAACTCAAAGTCATAGGAATTCTGAAATCTACCAAAGAAATAACATTGAATTAGACATCATAAAGAGAAAGATTGAATTGTATCACTCTGATATGATATATGATTTAAAAATACAGAGTATGTTTAAAATTTTAAAAAAGTTATTACTCTTAAAGACACAGTGGCACTAATGCTCCTCAAAGTACTACTCCTGTCACTTCAAACACACTTCCCATCATTCTTTCTACATTCTGAAGCATCTCTGGAAGCCTTCTTTTGTTAGTGTCTGTAGTTGATTACTTGGTTGCCTTCAGGTTTTGAACTGATTCAAAATGTTTACCTTTTATACTCATTTTGACTTTTAGAAAGAGCCAGACTACACAAATAAGGTGGTTGAGGACACCCCATCATGTTTTTACAAATTTACCTTTCTGTTGGATGGCACTCAGCAGCAGCAGTCACTCTATTTTTATCACACCTTGTGAAGACATTCAGGTAAGAGGACTTCCAGAACTGCATCAGAAAGTTGCAAAAATGACGAGGTGAGTGTATTTGAAGTGAGAGGAGTGTATGGGAGAGATCAATGGCAATGTGTCTTTTATTGTATTTTTAAAATTTAAACACACACTGTATGTTTTTAATCAGTCCTTGTACCTTGTGGTCCACAAACATGATATGAAAACTAAAGTAGTTGGTAGTGATTGTGAAAATAGCCAGGAGCTCTCAGTTTATCTACCAAAAGAAATATAATAAGAAGATCCAGAAACCTAGCTCCTCAATATTCATCCTGAATTCCTCAACTTAAATATGTGTATGATCCTGACCTTTTTATGCCTTTCCCTCTCCCAGGAATATAAAGAAGAATATTTACTGTAAAAAACTGTAATTAGCATAAGGTAAGTTAATCAAAGATACAATGATATTTTTATTTTGTTGGGTCATTTTATATGGAAGCCAAATATGGTCTGCTTTTGTGTGTTCACCACACAAAAATAAGTCTCTTTAGAGGAAAAAAAAGAGCTTTTTCTTTTCCAAGAAAAATCAAATTCTGATTTGCTTGATTTCTGCCTTTTTAATATGTTTATTTATAATTTTAATTACAATGATCTTCTGAACTGAAGCCCACTAAAAACCATAAAAGAAGATGCTATAGAATGTCCCAATATTCAAACCTCTAGATAGTTAAAAGTTACTTTAATATTAACCATGGTGTTTCTGAATTATTGCTGTAATATTTCAGTAAGAGAATAGACGCTGTCAAGGTCAGAGCAGCCTCATGAGGGAGAAGTGGAAAGAGAAAGCATTAGATCTGAAAAGGACAGTTGTAGCTGCTCGAAGGAATCTTTTTATTAAAATAATGGACCAAATGATACCACACGGGATTTGAGGTCCCAGAAAACACCATGTGGCAAGTGTGCTCAGAGATGAGAAATGAGTTTCCATTTCTGTTTCTTTTATATTTTAGCACATAAAAGACCTTGGCACCTTTTATTCCAAGAAATGTATATATTTAATGTATGTAAAGCGTAGTGAAAGAGATTTTTCTGCAAAAAGACTGATTAATTTTTACATGATTTTAAATTGGATTTCGAGTTCACTGAACACAGCAACATTATTGTGATTGGCCTAGAAGACTGCAGCAGGAGCTGTGGACTGCACAGGCAGCAGTGGTCACTGTCTGCACCTACCCATCCTAACAAAACTCCTTTTCAACTCTGTCCAGTACGACAATTCCCAGCAGACGCAGAGGAGTTGGAGCCTACGAGAGCTATGCAAGCTGAGACAAGACTGAGATGTTGTTTTTCTTCTTCAAAATAAATTGAACCTAAATTTTAAAAGGACCCAAGGGAAAACTTCAAAGGACAAACATGACTGGTATGAACAAGACTTAAACACCTCAATTAAGATTAGCACAAGGTGCACAAAAGACCAGGAGGGTCAATATTTCCTAACCCCTAAAATATTGGCTTTTTTTTTTCAGGGAAAGCAAGATTCCTCCAATGAGAAAGAAGGCCCGAAATACCAATATCCTTTCATATACACTCATTCACATAACCAAAGCTTATTAGGCCAATTATTGTTCCCAACCATTGAGTGGAACATTTCATACATCTTAATAGTTTTTGTTAATTTAATATATTACACAGGAAAGGCATGGTGTTTCCATCACATGAGCTTGACTACCAACTGAAAACAAATTAATTAATTTTTCCTCTGTGTATTCTTTAGAGTAATGAGTAAGGAAAACTATGCCTCATAGATTTCATGGGTTTTTTCTAGGGTAAAATAGGATGATGTTCCAAAATGTCTAATCGTTCCTAGCAGGTAATAAATCCAGAGGTAGGGGCAATTATTTTGCATATTTTTATTACACGGAAGTACTGCATCACTCAATTATCATGTCCAAATTTATAAAATCATTAGATTATTATTATACTCTTGAAATATTACTTTTTAACCATTCACCCATTTAATAATCATTTGTTGGACATTTATTGTGTCATCTTATACTTGGAATTCAGAGGTAAGTAAAACAAAACTTTCCCTCAAAATAGTCACAGTACTATTAGAACCATAAAAGGTTTCACTTACGAAAATTATGTTATATAGAAAGAATTGCATAAAGCATTTGGGAAACATTGTATTTTTTAACCATAGCTGTTGTCAAAGCTCTTGAACCATTCTTATAGTCTGACTTTTAAGAACAAGTTCACAACAAATACAATGTGCCACCCTGGGAAAAGATAGTACATTTTGATATTAGGATAAAGTGTAATCACTGACTGAGCTAATAAAATGTTCACTTTCTACCATTTATTTTTTGTTTTTGTTTTGTTTTGTTTTGGTACCAGGGATTGAACTCAGGTCCTTGCGCTTGCAAGGCAGGTGGCGGAACTACTGAGCTAAATCCCTGGCCCTCTACCATTTATTTTTAAGTGCATAATGATTTAGCATACAAAAACAGTGGGTTTTATTGTTTTTATCTTTCAAAAATAACATTTTGGCAGACACGAATTGATAAAATTATTTGTAAATATCTTTACAACTATGAAAATCCTCCATACGATTTTGTTTCCTTTGAAACGATGATTCCATTAAATCTTCTGGAAAGTAGAAAAAAATGTCAATGTTTTCACCTAAGTCTCTTGGTCTCCTTGGAGATTCCGACTTACTGTTGACATTTTATATATTATTTCTTAGTTTTGGCCTACCAAGAATCCATTTAAGTAATATTTAATGATGATAAGTTCTTAATTGATTTCAATAAATCCAATTTTTAAGAAATATAAGCATTTTACATCTATTGTGCTTAAAATTTCTTTCTGTGTGTGTGCATGTGTGGGCTATTGGGGATTGAAACCAGGGCCTTTGCACTGGGCTACATCCTCAGCTTTTTAATTTTTTATTTTGAGAAAAGGTCTCTCTAAATTACCTAGGCTGGGCTCAAACTTGTAATCCTCCTGCCTTAGCCTCCCAGAGTACTAGCATTAAAAGAATTCACACCATACCCATCTCTGCTTTAAATTTCTACAGAATAGGTGTATTGTTGTATAGAAAGATAAACATTTGAATGTTCATGCCTTTGGTGTGAAAATCTGTTTGACTTTTTGAAAATCTGCTTCAGCAAATTCACTCAGTGAAGTTTCCTAATTTCCCTCCATAACATATTAATCTATATTCTTTCTACTTAGAGCCTACTAGGACAAATACATCCTATTCTTAAAAGTGTTTTACTCTTCTACGGAATTCAAGCATTTCATCAAAGGAGATCATGAAAATTAAATACTGATCAACAGTGCCTAAGCTCAGAAGTGTCTTGGTATTAGCTCACCGATCTAATGTTAGGTAAATACTATAATCTGAGTGGCTTAAAACAACACACATTTATTCTTTCACTGTTCTGGCTAATGCAAATCTGAAGTCAAGGTGACGGCAAAGCCATGCTTCCTAGGAAAACTGTAGAAGAGTTTTTCTTTCTTCCAGCTTCTTTTGGTACCAAGCATCCTTTGGTGGTGACACCTTAACCCTAATTCTTGTCATCTCCTCATAGCTTTATTTTCTGTCTCTGTGCCCTCAACTCTTCCTACAAGACACTGGTCATTATATTTAGAGGCCATTTTAAATTTGGTATATCATCATTAATTACACCTCCAAAGGGTATTTCTAAATCAGTTCACTTTCTGAAATTCTGAGTGCACATGCATTTAGGAGACAGTGGGAAAAACACTACAATTTGTAACTTGCAATTTATTGGCTATAGCTTAAACTCCCATTAAAAGACACATGCATGCAATCTTTTATTAAGCTAACAAACTTTTTAGTATTCTAGAGCATAAAAAATACAGAACTTGTCTTCAAGAACACCTTGATATTGATTCTACATTATAACATGTGATAGGTAAATTAGATATAGTGTCCTAAATTAATGGATAAACTTTCAGTTTAATCATCTAGCAAAAAATTGAAACATCTAACAGCTAATTACAGAAAATTATTTAGTTATAAATGTGACAAATGATACAAGGAGAAAGTACTATGAAGATGTATGTTAAATTTGTATATTAGCTGAACTTGACCCAGTCTTAGAAATTGCGTTCTTTGAGAAATTAATATCTAATTTGTGATTAAAGAATGGGTAAGGATTAACTAATTAAGGTGAGCTTATCTGTACCTCTATTATATTTTCTGGATAATCTGTGGTATACATTAAATAATTACAAGTTGCTGAGAAGCATGTTAATTATACTTCTCTCTTGTAATTCACTCCCATAGTACAATCTGGTATTCCCAAAAGAGACACAGTTTTATTATCCTGTGAGTAGGCCCCATAATCTCACTTTTGTGTTATATTTTGCATTCAGACAAACTGGAAAGAAACAGCAGGAAAGCTCCAGCTTTAGAAAAGCCCCAGTTTAATCCATTATTTCTAGACCTTTAAACTCTTCGGAAAACTTGTTGTGTAAAGGTAGAGCTAAGAGCAGGACTCATCCAGTTGAACAGTAAACTCTAGTCCTTAGGAGATTTTCAGAAAAATCTCACAAGGAAAAGAATGTAAATAATGTATTTATTCTAACATTATTTCTGTCATCTAGGCTGCGAAAAGGGACAAATTACCAAGTTAAACACAAAGAAATATATTTTATATAATAACTATAAATAATATATATGCATATGTGTTTTATCCATAAAAGTTTTTACCGCTTATAATGTAATAAGACACCTAGTATATTACAGCTTCTGCATTTTCCCCTATTTCTTTGTACACATTTGATAACTCTAAGAATGTGAGGATGTCTGGAAATATAACAAAGTATCTCTACAAGCTCATCTGCTGAAGTAAAAGACTTGAACTGAAAATCTTATTGACTATAACAGTCACATTAACTAAGCATTTTCAAAACAAGTCAAAGGCATGCGGTAATGACAGGATGGCAGGAATTGATGCTGTTCTGGCTCTCACCCACAGCGACAAAGGCCTTTTGGTGTAGGACTTGAGTTATGGTCCCGTAGACCAAGCCTTCCATCATTATTCATCTCCTACTTTGGTCTTCTGTATTCAGTGAGGGTTTTCCAAACACTGAAATGGCCCATTCTGTTTTTTATGCTATGATTAAGTTTTATTCAAGAAGGGATGGAATGACCCAAAACACAAAAGGCATCAATAGGAAGCCACCTTTTCATAAATCTCCAGTGGAGGTTCCTTGGGACCAGACAGACACAAGACAGTCTACATCAGGCCTTTGGCCTGAGGAGCTCATAATGGGAAGCACTAGCAAAATACTGCCTTTGTTTCAGTAGATGGTCAAAAAGACCATCAAGCTTTGGGAGTTTGTTTCTGTCCTTTTTGGGAAGGGAAAACGAAGATCTTGCAACACTGGAGAAGCAAAGCCTGAAGATCTTCTGTGCTTCAGAGGTGACAGTGTTGTCTTAGAAGTGAAAAAGTGCTGGCACAGGGGGCAGGACCCTTGTCATTCTTTATGAAGAACTTCTTTATGAAGACAGTCTGCAAGCTTGCTCTTCGGAAGGCTTTGTCAGATGCATTCAAGAAATTGTGGTTTTAGAAAGAGATAAAATAGCTGTAGAGTACAGAATGTCAGAAGTGAAGTAGAACTTCAGGATTTAGTTCAGGTGAGTTGCTTTTCTCAGAAGCAGTACATCTAAAGGTAGGATGAATGTCTTTTGGATTTCAGCTCAGAGAAGGAAGAACGCAGGCTGCCATATTGAGAATCTGAGTATCTTGAGGCCCAGTCCTGTGTCTTTCTTGGGAAGCTCTGCCCTTTTCCACCCATGGGAGAGGCAAGATGTATTGTTTCACCCCAAACCTCCTTATAGGGGAGGTGGCTCTGTGCCAATAGCTGTCTCTTTGGCTGGGGGAAGGCAGTTGGGTCCCATCACCATAGAAAGAGGCTCCCTTGTGCCTCACCAAGTGCTGGGCTCTGCCCTCTTAAAGGTTTTTTAAACAAAAGGATCATAAATAAAGGGCTAAGGGATGAATGGGGCATGTGGGGTAGCTGCTTTAAAAATTAGGTTCCTGCTGTGGCACCCATATCCCATTGGCCAGGTTGCTGTTCCCCAGCCTCGACATGCCATGGTCCTTCTGCTTCTCTGGGCTCCATGGCTGTTTGCACAGAAGTATCTGTGGCTACTGGTCCCGGCAATTCAGTTTCTGGAGTAGACCTATGACTCTGTCCAGCTGAGCTCAAAAACATGCCCAACTGATCTCTTGTCCTCACAAAACTCTGATCTCCCATCTGAACAACACTGTGTGCTTCCTACACCAGCATACCCATGGGGCCTACATGAGGAGCTGACTGAGGTGTTGTTTCCTCCCTCCCATCTATAGACTTAGCTGGAGGGCTGAGGTTAGTTTGTTGTTCTATATCAGGATCTCTGCGACAGGCTTACTGGACAAGAGAGTCTCCCAGAAGTGGTTCCAGTAACAGGTGGGGATCAAAATGGAGCTCTAGCTCCGCCTCCTGGACTCAAACATAAGATTCAAACTGTCAGTCTAGATCAGGCTGCAGACCACCAGTCATTTGAAGTCTTGTATTCCTCTGGATAGTCAAATTCAAAAGCAGCAGTTTCTCCCCTGAACCTGCAGAAGGATCTAGCTCAGCATCAGTGACTTGCTAAGGTTGTTGATGGAACTCCACATGAATTTGCAAAATCTAATCTTCAGAAACAAATCTTGTAAGATGACTGTGTAGGTCAAGTATGCCTATAGTCTGGAATACCAGGAGAACCCAAATGAGTCTATAGATCCACTGAGCAAGTTGAACCTTCTTTAAACTAGTAAGAGGCCCCTGATCAGTATGAACTTGCTACTAAGAAAGTTGTGTGTCACCTGTCACTGCATCAGAGAGAAATGCTCCTTCTTCAGGTGGGAGTGAAGCTCATCATTCACATGTGAAAAATTTCACAGTTAAACTTGGGGATAAGGAGGTTACAATAGCTGCAGAGGTAGCTAAGGAGACCCTGCCTACTGGAAGTCAGCAGCAGGCCTCAGCCCAGCCTCCAAAGAGTCACAGGGAGGTAGAACCTTCTTCAATCTAATAACAATCCCTAGCTCAGCCTCCCAGCTTTCTTGTGGAGACTGAAGCTCCTGCCAGTGAGCAGGAGCAGCTGGTGCAAACGTTTATGGCTCCTGAGGAACTGGAGCTCTCTGAAAACCAGCTGGAGGCTCCAGCTCAACTTCCTAAGCTCTTTGAGGAAGTCAAATGGACATAGTTGGAGACCAGGACAGAAAAAGAAAAAGAAAAAAGAAAAGAAAAGACAACCCTAGGCATTTAACCTGTTACTCATTAAAAGCACAATTTATGCAAGTTGCATGTACAGAATATTTATTTATTTATTCATGTATTTATTTTGAGATGGAATCCCATTACGTTTCCCAGGCTGGCCCTGTGCTCTTGGGATTAAGTAATCCTCTTGCCTGAGCTGCCCAATAGTTGAGACTCTAGGCATGTGCTGCTGAACACAGCTTGTACAGGTTTTTGTTTTTTTCTTAATTCTTTTGTTGTTACATTTTAGGTATACAATATGTTTACATTTATCATTGGGTGCTTGTACCTGAACCTGATGTATCTTAGTTCTTATTTTTTCCCCATTACCTGTGCACCCTTCACCCCCTCCACCCTTCCCTATTTACAAAGACTTTGTTTCCATTTTTTTCTTTTCTCATAATTTTTCCTTTCCCTTCTTTCCTTTCCCCTTCCCTTCCCACTTACCCTACCCCTTTGGACCTTTTCTTCCTATTTCAAATTATCAATTATTCATTTTAATCCTTATTTACGCTTTCAGTTTATCACACTAGAGAAACTGTTTGGTATTAACACACGTGTGTCCTATTTATTTCACTTAAGAGTATGGCCTCAATATGCATCCATTTAGCTATAAATGTCTCTAGTTTCTCTTTCTTTATGACTTGTATAGGTTTATTTATTACAATATTGTTTTTAATAGAAAAGAACAAGAAACAGTCTAATGGAGTAAATGATATGCAGCTATTGAAGAAAATGAAGTTTATCTGATATGGAAATATCACCAAAATCTATAAAGTTTTTTCTAAAGAGATGAAGAATAGGGTGTAGAGCATAGTTGCTTTTGGGTAAATAATGAGGTAGATGTTTATATATGCACTGAAAATACATGAAAAGAATTATAAATAAGTGAAGGGGAACATAAACTTACTTTTCATTTTTTTCTCTATCCACTGAAAAACTTTAGAGTATGACCATGTGTTATTTTATAATGTGCCAAATTAGTGTAAATAATCAAATTTAAAAGAAAAAATATCTAAGTGAAATTGTCCTCTGTGGGAACATGTCTACCTTCTGATAATATGGTTGACTCTTTTCTATAAATATGAATACAAATTATTTTCAAAATAGCCTAGCAGGGCCCGGGATTTATCTCCGTGGTTCCGCCACCTGCCTTGCAAGTGCAAGGCCCCGAGTTCGATCTCTGGTACCAAAAAAAGAAAGAAAAAAGAAAGAAAAAGCCTAGGAACCCACAGATGAAAGACAGAATTTAATAAATAAGATTGTTATAAATAAGCAAGTATATGAGACAAAGGATCTTTAAAAAGCAAGGTGATAATTTAATTAAATCAAATGTAATATAATTTAATCAAATCTAATCATATTTAGTTCTATTGTACCAATAAGACCCTCCCTTAGCTTGAAATTTTTTATTCTTTTTTTGGCCTATTATCAATTGGTCAGTGTTACCCTGACTTTAGTACAATTTAATCATAATGCTTAGCTTAAAAGGCTCCAAAAATATTTCTCTTTGTTGGCTTAGGAGAGTTTTCCATACCTTAGGTGGGAAATAATGCACATAATTCTGTTGAATTCAAGATGATACTGTGGTCTTTGCATAGTCAGCAATGGAAACCAAATCAAAAAATACATTTGATTATATCCCTATAGCTCTTAACTGCACACAAATTCCTCTTTTATTTTAGAATATAATAACTCACTGTCTAGATCCGGCATACATTTGCTACATACATTCCTTTCACTGGTGTCTAAACATCAGACTTCTTAGCCGCAGATTGTAAAATTTATTTAAATTCTAATCACCAGACATAAATTGGGTGCTATGTCGCAAGCCCTGAGCTCAACACCACAAGCATGGGACTACATTTTTTCTATACCTATCTGTATCCTAGACAAAACAATTATGCAGAGAATTTCCATGTGATGTTAAATTGGCCATAAAGACAGCTGATATTTATTGGATTCTCACTTTGCCTGGAATTGCTCTGAGAGTTCTTCATCTACTGCCTCATTCGATCCTCATAATAAACCTATGCGGTGTACACTGGTGCTGTGGAAAAAGTAAATATCACAAAACTAAAAGGGGGGGGGGAACACAAACTGTCTTGTGTTTCAGGCAGTTACTAGTATTTTTATATCCTGGCAGGTACAAAATGTATTGATCCTTTCATCTGTGCTGTGTATCCCACCCCATCCTTTCTTTGAAAGGACCTTGTTAATTTTTCTTTCTTCCATACAAAACCTCTCTTGTACTTGCATCCTATTCATATTTCAATATGTTCAGGGCTTGCACTTTACAACAAAAATATTAAATATAGGAATATTTTAATTAATGTTCTTTTGTAGGATTTTTTGGGTGTAATCTTTTCCTAGAAAAACCATGCCTTCCCAGGTCTTCATCATCATCATTGTTGACAATAACTTCAAATTTCCCTTTTCAGTGTTTAGCTTTCGGTACCACACCACTTCAGTCTCCTCACAGGCTCCCCGCCCACAACGAATGGCATCTTACCTATCTGTCCGTTTTGCAAGTGAGAAGTTAGTATATTCCCAAGCCCTTTTCTCCTCTTATCTCTTATTACAGTGCCAATGGCATAGCATTTACCCTGAATTTCTCAAAAGCATATCCTTATCTCTGTCTCGAATTATATATTCTTAGATCAATCAATGATTTTGCTTCTTAGCTGGAAAGAAAGTTTCTGAAAACAAATCCCTCTAAGTAGCAATTTCTCATGTCCCACCCCATTTTAACTTAAAATAATTGAATTGAGTTTTATTTCCTCAGGAAATCATAATGAGCCCTCAGAGTAAAGTAGATTCCTTTTACATCCTTGAAAAAGCCTATGTACACTTATTTTCATAATCTTGATCAGTAATTTTAAATATTTATATTGTGATTATTATAATGTACACAGTTCTCTAAGTAGAAATGAAGCTCTATGAAGTGAGTGAATGCCCCCATATTTCTAGCATTTAGCATGGCAATAGCTCTTGGTAGATGTAGCATAAATATTTGCTGTATAAATGAATGAAAACAGATATAAAGTTAAAAGCTTTTTATTTTTCAGTGTTTTGGTATATTTATCATTATAAATCTTTGTGTACCCTAAATTTCTTTTCTGTTTACAATCAATTTTCTGAAAAAATGGTGTTTCTTTATCTAAAATGTTAACTTGGGGGTATTAAAAACGAAAGATGTTCTGAAGTATGGAATTTGACTGAGAAAAAGTTAGGGGAATTTTTCAAGAAATTTAGTCTTTTGTGCCTCCACTTTCTTGACTTAAGAACAGAATTGCTCTTTCCTGAAAGATGCCAGAAATAAGATTTAATGGGCATAATGCATGTGACAGTCCTTCTCAGAAAACGAACACTAAAAAAATGAAAAAGAGTGATTGACAGAAAAGTAAATACAAGAGAGCAGAGAATACTCTGGGAAAGCACATTTCTGGATAACTACATGACACTAAAAGCTATTAAAGGTGACAATAGTTTCATCATTTGTCTTCATTGTCTTTTATGCAAAACATACTCAAACTAGACCTAGAGTGACCTGTCCTTAAGTGGCACAGCTTGGGGTTTGGAAAGCTTGTTGGATAGGCACTGTATTTTATTCATTTTCACACTGACAGCAGTATCTAATAATATAAAGACCAGAGAAAACTCCTTGTATGATATTCAGGTCACTTTTACCACATCCTTTCTGTTCAAGACAACTGTGATGTTGCCTGTCTAAAAGTAGGAACTGATGACACGAGGTGAGATGATGAGGAAGCGCTTCAACACTTTTTCCCAAATGATGTTTAAGGTTTCTGTTGAGTGAAAAGAGAATCAATAATAATCATGTAAGGAAGGAATGAGATTATATAGTTCTTTTTGCGTCAAGTCTAAGAAATCTAACAGAGGGAAAAGAGAACATGCAAGAAACACTTTCCACAGTGCTCTCATCCTCCTCCATTGATTTATTTTTTCTCCAAAGTGTGACTATAAATCTTGACCTTCCTGTTGGTAATGTGTTGTTAAGTTACCCCGGAGATGGAATTGTGTTAGATCTGGGATTTTTCAATCCTCTTGGTCCTGCTATTGTGTTTTCTTTCAGTACTCCTATTGCTAGGTCTGATCCATTTTTATGAGGAAGAAAACACAAAATATTATTCACAGTGCATTGTTTAATACTACACAGAATTCAGGAACCAATGGTCAGAGTTGTGCACGGCTTTGACATAAATATAATCTCAGTTTCATGTTGAAAACTGACCAAAACTTTTTCAGATTTTTAGAACTGCATACTTCCTAGTCAGCCATTAGAAGAGAGGAATTCAACTAAATATAATAAATACCTGGCTTAACAGTTGCTTCTTAAAAATAGGAAAACAAAGCTACCTTAGTAGTTTTCTAGTATTTTACTGAGTCTTTTGCTTATGAATCAGACAAAAACAAGATTAGATTGGTATGGAAAGATTTCTTATGAATGAAATATATTTGGGTTTACATGTTAAAGTTTTCTTGCCTATTTGATTCAAAGAGGACTGAATACAATGAGAACCATTAAATTTATCTAGATGAATAAGGTCAACCCATTGGAAATACTTCTGGTAAAAGTTAACTGCATAAGCAGGAGCAACCAGAATGGAAATGCCATTTGAATCATAGTGTATTAATATTGAAGCAAGTAAGATAAATAGTGTTTCTAGGCATTTGAATTTAGCATCACAGCTGCTGAATCTGTAGAGTGCAAAGTATGTTAGCAGCCAAAAGCAAACAACAAACAGGAGAAAGACCCGGTTTCTGTTGTGAATGCATTATCAATGCAGTTTGCAGAAGACTGGCAAGAAAAAGAATACACAAAGTAGGAACAGTGCCTGAAGGATCAGCAGAAAAAAATCAATAACAAATTTGGTGTGTGTACTATAAGAGAAAACATCTCTCCATTGTGTTATTAAAATGGGAATAGGTTAAACTGGGAGACCCAGGACTTTGTTTAGCTGTGATAGATGGCATGCTTTCAGTGAGTTCATTTAGTTTCCAGGATTAAACTCCTCAGCATTTCTTGGGAAATAGAACTGTTGGTTCTTACGGTGTTCTTATGCCTCTTTCCTTTGATAGGACAATTTTTCTCTAAAAAACAATAAAATATAGTCAAACATGAAGTTTTATGAACAAATAGACTCATATACACTTGACCTGTGGCATAAAACTAACACAACACAGTTCATGTGTATTAATTGTTGAAAAGTAAATCTATAAACTCCAGAAAACCAGATGGGTACATGTTATTTATTATATTAGAGAAACAAAGGGCTGGATTCTCAAATAATACAAATTAAGTCAATATAGGTAATTGGATACTATAGTCAAAAAATATTAAGCAACCAGCATCTTAAATCTTAATAAATCATCTAAGATACATAATCTTATAGCCATTGACAGGAAATATATCATGAAACCAGGTCATTTATAAATCATCATACAAAAGGAATCAAAAGTAAAGGAAATGGTTTATATTTCTACCACAGCATATTTTTCACCTAAATATCAGCAACTTCAAATGGATTTTTATGTATAATCAACTTTAATCTTACTGTAAATAGAAAACATTATAGAACCAGTGAATTTCTGTTTTCTTCAAAAAGCCCACTGCTACTTAATTAAATACTGTAACTTGAGCACAAGATCAGCTGCAGCTCTATGAACAATTCAGTTTTATTAATTCATCTATATTAAAAAGGGTAAATTATGTATATATAATTTACAAGTTAACATATGAAATGCATTTATTTTCATAATGATATTTTTATTCCTACATGGTTTTAGTTCATCATGTTGACATTCTTTGTGTGAAGTTGGTACATGTACATTACACATTTTTAATTTGTTTATTCATTCTCTTTCCCTCCCCTCCTGTCTCTCCCCATCTTTTGACCCCTTTCTCCTTTTAGAAAAAGCCACCTCCCTACTTCTTATCATCCATCTTTTATTTTTCACTTTATTTATATTTTGAGTTTCTCATGTAAAAGGAACCATGCTATTTTTTAAGCTTTGTCTGACATATTTCACTTAACATTATGTTCTCAAGGTTCATCCATTTTCCTACAAATGACTCAAGTTTTTCTTCCTTTATGCCAGAAGAGTACTCCATTGTGAGTAAACACCACATTTTCTTTAGTCATTCATCTGTTGATGAACATATAGGGTGCTTCCATGCTTTCGCTATTAAGAATTGTGCTAGTATAAACATGGGTATGCATGCATCACTGTAATGTGATGTCTTTATCTCTGTTAGGACAAGTGGAATTTCTAATTTCTCTTTTTTGAGGAAATTCCGTGTTCATTTCCAAAGTCATTGTGCTACTTTACATTTCCATCAGCAGTGTATAAGTGTTTCGCTATAAGTGTTCCCCGCAGCCTCTCCAGCATTTTGGAATGGATTTATGTTATTTAGAATTCAACTTATATTTTAATGTAACTAACTGTGATGGATTAGCTACTGGTCAGTTTAAGTGGGAGTGCCCAGCTGCACTGAGTCAGTGTGGTTGTGGGCATAGAAGACACATCTGAAGATTGTTGCCAAAGGCATAAAAGGAGAACTGGAGAGGCAGATTGCATGCTGTTGATTTTCCTGGAGAAGCTTGCTGTGGTTGGTTTTCCTTATAGGAACTCCAGGGAGGAGCTCAGGTCCTCTCTGTCATCTCGCTGTTCTATCAGAGAGCTCTGGTCTTCTCCTTGAGCATGGTTTCCTGGCTCCAGTGCAGATCACAAAACAAAAAGGAAGGGCTATTGTTTACAAGGTTAAGGTAAAATCATGTATCTTGAGTTTATTCATTTTATTTTTATTGAAGTCATTCATATAATAAACATTAGAATATAATTCTGCACTATACACAATACGAAGTGTTCAGAAAGATTGATTTTTCTTTAGAAGTTTAGATTCTGATGGGAAAGACATGTAAGAAAATAGATGATTCCAATAAACTGTGCCATCTAAGATAGAAACACATTGTACGTTGGAATTATAAGGATGATCCAGATGTATGAGGACAACATATGTATGCATAAACCCAGGTCACAAAAAACTTACAATCCCAAGAGGATCTTTGATAGAGTAAAAGAGTAGATGTTCATAAGAGATGAGATTAGGGAACTAGAAAGGTACCACTTACTGGAAAACTGGTTATGCCATAGTGAATGCCAGGAAACATGCACTTTAATCTGTAGGTCTGGGAGTCACTAAAATATTTCAAGCAGGGAAATAACATCATGAGATTGATATCCAAGAAAATATGTGCTTACTAGAAAATAAGTATGTATAAGACAGGCTTAAATAAGTAAAAGGAAAAATATTGTTTTGGAAGTTCACAGAAAATGATAAGACTTTGAATAAGGATTTAACACCACTATTGGAGAGGGAAACTGAATTTAAAAAAAAGAAGGTAAAATCAATAGGAAAGGAAATTTAAAAGTCAAGAATAATGTAGACAATTTTGAGATTGACCATTATGTGCATAGCTGTGCTATTCAAAAATATGGAAACACAAGAGCAATTACACAGTTGAGAAAGACCAAGTAATAAATTCATCTAAGGGCATCATGATCTGAAGTTTATGTGAAGTAATCAGTACACAGCTAAACATATAAATCTGACAGATATACAAATGAAAGTTGTCAGCATACAATAATAATTGAAATCATGAAAAAAGATGAGTCAGTAGGATGTGTAGAATGGAGGAAAGAAATAATTGGCTAGTGATCCATTGTGAAGATATAATATTTTGGGCTCTGGAAAAATAATCTATAGGTGTCATGAGAGATGAACACAAGGCGAACAGGACAAGTGAAATGATTACTAGGAAACTGAATGTCCAGCATGTACAAAAAAACCCCAATTTATAGTGACATCATCCTGTAAGGAATTATGATTTTCTCCACCAACCCCTAGCATCCCGGTGAGTGGGCTTGAGTGAACAAATCATAAAGATTTTTTATGGTGCTTAGGCCAAAAATCACAGAAATTGGCAAAAAAAAAAATCCAACTAACCAAATTTAGCAAGGAGACTGCAAATAAAATGTTGATATGATTCACCAGTAAGGCTGGAACTCATAACAAATAAATAGAAACCATGTGAAAGAGGGAAAAATGAAAGAGGGATTGAATATCCAAACACGCAATAAAGATAAAATAAATGTATAGTGATAATATAGTGTATAGTGTACAGTGTATAATGTATAGTGTAATAAAGTGAAAGTCTGGAATGAGTGGAGGCAATGATCAGAGATTAGTACTTTGGAACTTATTTTATTAGAGGTAATAAAAGTATAAGAGATGATAAAATCAAGATTGTAGCCTTGGGAATGTTTGAACTAGTGTGGAAGTTGAGAGAACTGGAATCCAGAGAGTCAAGTCTCTGTGAGAATAAGATGCCAGCTACATGTGATGCTATGAAATCATTATGAAGGCTGTGCATCTTGGGAATGAAAGAAAGTCTGTGTGTCACATGTCAAAAGGTCACAGAAAGGGCCAGGGATTTATCTCAGTGGTTCTGCCGCCTGCCTTATAAGCACAAGGACCCAAGTTTGATCCCTGGCACCAAAAAAAAAAAAAAAAAAAAAGGTCACAGAAGATCCCAGTACCAAAAGACAATAAAAAGACACAGAATTCCAAAAATGACTAGTTCTACAGGAGCTAAACAACAATGATCAGGAAATAATTATAAGAATTAAGAAAAATGCAGATTTCATGACAACATAGCAAATGGAGTAGGAATGAAAAAAAAAAAATCCTCTGCAGGAAAAACTAGTGGATACTGGGGACCATCTGATTTTAGTTTAGTCAAAAAGTTGAAAAAATATTTAGATGATAATTTAAGTATGTAGCTAAAGAATTGGCCAGATACGGAAAAGTAATGAGTGGTGAGGAAATGCTAAGTATGTTAGAGAGAAGTGGAAAGCTGACCAAGAAACCTGAATTTGTATGAGGCTATGAATGGCAAATTATGATGTATGAAGAACTTTATCTCTTAATTGTAGCAACAATCAGACTGGGAGAGGTAGCAAAGTCTGAATGAAATGTTTGTCACTTCAGCATAAAATCATTGGAGAGAAATTAAACATTTTGAGCAACAGAGTGGCATAAACAGATTCTTGCTTTAAAATATTATTCTGATTTAACTGAGAATAGATTGAGGACAAATGGTATTTGAAGTAGAGAGAAGAATTAGGGTACTATTGTAGCAAACCAAAAGAGAGATGATGATGATGAACACATTTAGAAGCACTGAGTGGAATGTAGAAAACTGGGTCATAATAAAATACTTCAAGATGATTACTTGACGAATTGTCATGTCAAAGTCACTGAGTAACTGTCAAAAATAATAAGAGATAGTATGTGAAAATGTTGAAATCTGTGACACAGATAAAAGTTTGCTTTAATATTGTTATATCAATTTAACACGTACCTTAGCATTCTCAGCCACCTAAACTATCCACTTGTGTTACAAAATCTAGAAACCTAAAACTGTATTTCACATAAGTCTTTATCCACAGGGTTGTATATTTCAATACTGAAAGTAATGGTTTGAGACTTAAAAGCAAAGAAAAACATATTTTCTTTCCTTCAAAGACATCGACATATGCGAGCTCTCATCACATTCCTATAAATCTTCAGTTTTTTTATTTTGGTACTTCAATAGGAATTTCTCACAATGCTTATACTTCCTATTTGCTGAAAATCCAGCAGAACCTCACCCTGGCCTATGTTTTGCCAGCAATTCAGATGTTAATTATCTTACTGCCCTTATTAAATCCATTCCCATTGAGTTACCAAGGGCTATTTCTGGTTGTTCTAACCAAATCCTTGAGTGATACTGAATTCTGTAACATAAATGGGTCAGAAGTGGGAAGCTGGAATTGGTTAACTGACACACATTTATTTGAAAACAGGAATAACAGCATTGATAAGATAAATGGAATACTCATAGACCAGGGCATGCCTGTAGTCAACTGCAAAGAAGTGTTTATTAGAAACTTGTCTTCAGGAGTCAACAATGCTTACTGAAATATAACTTAGTGGAAAGAAGGCTTTGAGCACTATGAGATGCCTACTTCTGAACACGGTTAGCTTACACAAAAATTACAATTTCAATACATTTTGGCTCAAGGAAAGACAAATGAGCAAAACAAACCAAAAACAATAACACTTCTATGATTTCTCTCAAATAATCTCTATTTTCCTGTAATCTCAAGGTCAGTGATAAAAATAAAACAAGCATCATTCAGGGCCCCAAACTACAGTTATTTGGTGTTCACAGACTTCTCTTTTCTTCTCTTCTTCCCTTTCTTTCTCTCCTTTTCTCCCCTTCCCTCTTGCTTGCTTGCTTGTTTGCTTCTGGTGGTTTGTTGTATTAAACACAGGAGCTTTGCACTCAGCTACACCATTAGTCCTTCTTATCTTTTATTTTGAGACTGGTTCTCACCAAATTTCTAAATTCCCCAGGCTGGGCTCAAATTTGGAATTCTCCTGGCTCAGCTCAGACAGCTGGAAGTACAGGCATATGCCACCATGCCTGACTTAACAGAGATACAATATGACACTTAGAGAATTGAATGGGGCTAAAAGTGACACAGAAATTTGGAATGTTGATATTCAGTGAATCCAAGTGATTGTGAATGCCTCCAAATTTCATTCTTCTCTGCTAGCAGAATCAGCTCTTTCTTCTCTGAGATCAACCTCCTTTTACTGGATGACCTTGTGATGTGACAATTATCATATAAAGTGGTGTTGATTCTCCTCAAAACCCATTCTCATCAAATTTCCTACACTCTCTTAAAAGATATGAATTTCCTGTCCAATGAAAAAGAAGGTTCCACTCCAGCTTTCTCTAGAAATAAAGAACATATACACCAAAGACATTGATAATGAACATTGCCAATGTACATGAAAAATACTGGAACACATTTAAGAGTGGATTTTGCACATGTTATACCAAGATAAAAAAGCATAAAAATAAAATACAGGAATGTTGATAAACAAGATGGGTATCTGGTCTACCATGTTAAAGTGTATCATGCTGATTGGATCAGGTAAGAAGGGTATTGCAAAAACCTTACTTTGCACAGCAGAAACATGCTTATTGTTACAAAGATTCAGAATTCATCAACAGGGCACCTAGATGATAGGCTTGTCAAAATGTCCCTTCCTAAATGAAAGACAACTTCCTGAACTTTACGCTATATACTACTAAAAAAGAGATGAGACTCTAAAGGGATCTCTTAGGATTTTGCAGCAACATGTGCCATATTTCGGCATGCTGTTTCTTAATCATTTCTTAAGAATCCCAAAGCCAAGAGATCTGAGTGAATATTAGGGAAAGCAAATATTCTGTAGGCAACGCACTTCAGCACAAGATGCTCAGCCAGTTTGAATTTGTGAAGCAAAGATTCTCAAATGTCTATCATCAATCAGGGTATGATATAAACTCACCTTTTTTATTTGAAAGAAAACAATACCCTCTTCCCCAAAGAACAATTTTCAATTTGAGAATTAACTCCTGGATTATCATTGTGTTTGTATATATTAACTAATATAATGTTTTATTCTCCTCTTTTTCCCATATTATTGTATATAAGGAATATGTGTAATATGATTATTTAGATACATTATTTTTTCTTTAAGTTATAGTGTGTACTGTAATGGTCATTTTTTAATGAGCT
The DNA here is from genome assembly GCF_000247695.1 of Heterocephalus glaber. The sequence continues at coordinate 3,378,527 of NW_004624770.1, forward strand.
AAAAGTGAAATAATCACTATACAGAGATAGGTATCGTGATTAACGAGGAATGTATCTCTTCTTAGGTGTGGAGATAAACACAAATTCATTGATATATGGCCTTTATACTCAGGTAGGAAGAACATAACAGAAAACCTAATAACATTTTAGAGGTTGTCTTAAGTTAATTTAGGCAGCTATAAAAAGATATCATAAACTATGCAACTTAAAAACAACAGAAACTTATTTCTTGAATTTCTAGAGACCAAAGGCCATCCATAAGGTACCAACAGATTCACTGTCTGGTCAGTGTCTAATTCATGGCTCATAAACAGCACCTTCTTTTTGTTATCCTCATGTGGTGGAACAGACAAACAAGCTCCCTTGGACTTCTTTGCTAAAGGTAATTATTCCATTCATGAGGACCTCACCCTTATCACCTAGTCACCTCCCAAGGCCCTCATGTCCCTAAACCATCACACTGGAGATTAAGTTTCAATGTGTGAATGGGGGACAGCACATTAGATCATAGCAGAAGGAGGTTTCCTATTGCTTTCACTATTATTTTGAGTCTATATGTAAACAGCAGCTTATGAGAGGCCAGGAATCCAAGGTGGAGAACTGAATTACACTTTTTAAAAACATTTAACCATTATGAAAAATTGTCCCTGTATCACAGGCATCAGAAACAATAAAAACTGCATTTTCCAGGTTCTTGTTAGCAGAGATCTACTTTAGATTTTAATAATAATAGGCATTTGGGTGAAATTACATAGACAGAGAATGCAGGTCATTTTTCTCTTCCAGTAGTGGCTGACACATGTTTAGCCAGGCGTACTAGGAACTTCAGAGGCACCCTGGATAACTTCATGTCACTTTTGTGAGTTCCCCGGAAAGGTGGATTGACAGAGACAATTTACATTTTCAGACCTACTGAAGCGAGCAGTGGTCCTCTGACCTTTATTCTCCCAGACTTTCTAATGGTTGCAAGAATCCACTTCCCTATATTAAAGTCTATCTACTAAAATATCCAGATACCCAAGTGAACTATGACTCATCTAATATAATCAACTGGAAGAGAAAAGTAAAAACAAATCAATTTTAACCAAGGAGGAAAAAGATGAACTTTAGCCCAGTAGTTGTGATACTTCTTACCCACTATAATGTCCTCATTCAAAAACACACAATGAGTTTATCCAATACTCAATTTTTTGCTATTTTTATCCTCTTTTCCTTATAATACATGTCTCAAAATATTTTTAGATAAATATCTGCCAATTTGACATTTTTTTTTAGATTAAATAAAAATGCTACTGTAACAAGTAGGCAAGCAAGAAAAAACCTATTTTGAAACATTTCCATAAACACTTGAAAATTTAATGGTCAAGCAGGAATTGAGAGATATACAAAAATTATCACAAGTCTGTCACCATAATCTTGCTGAAACTCAGTTTTCTCATAAACAAAACGAAGATAAAAATACTTTACAGAGAAGATCTGAGTAGTCAATAAAAGAATATATGTGCAAATCACATTACTAACAGTAATTTGTGGTTCAATTGTTAGTTACTGTTTTTGTTACTACTATAATGTGGATTTAGAATATCTTCAAACATTTTAATCATTACTTAAACAGATGTGCATTATTATGTTGTGATTTCTTCACTATAAATCTGTCATAATTAAAAGAAAAATTAAGATTTATATAGCATCCTTTCTAGGAAGATGCTTATTAAAGAAATTCTACCAGTACTATTGTTGGGAAGTAAGAGGTTTCTGGAAATGTATTCTAATCTGCTTTCTCAGCTGTTCACATTGCATGACAGCTACTCTAAGATCCCAGTACCTGGATTCTGGCCTCTTACAGTGTCCACCTGGCTCTCATGGAGGTCAGCTAAATAAACCAGCCAAATACGGTTGGTGAGGAAACCAGTAATTTTACTAAATGCCCTTACATTGCATTCATGGCCACGAATCTCAAAAAAGCCTTTGATGTTCCTGAAATTTCATATTACATTTCTCTAATGTACTTATCTTCTTCATTTGATTTCAATCTCTTTTCCACACTTGGAATTATGGCACTATCTCTTTCATTTTTGAAACCTTAGATCTTATTGAATAAAAGTAAATAAATTTTTTTTAAATGAGAAGAATTTCTACCAGCTCCCACTGTATCTACACTCCTGCAGCTTTTGAATGCTCACTTTCTGCTATCTCATCTTCTCATTTTTTTTCTCATCTTCTTATAAGATTAAATTGTATGAGAAATTGAGGAGGAATCCGTAATTTTTTGCACTAAATAATATTTCTTTTCACCTTTTCAGTGACTAGTGTCTAGTAATTCCCTTTTAACTCTCTAGGAAATCAACTTATTCTTTCCTTTTGGATCATTTGTATCACTGTACAAGTACCTGCTCTTTATTTCTTCCATATGAAATCACTTCCAATTTAGTCCACAGTTACTGCACTCCTTTTCTGCTCCCCCACAAAGAGAATTGATAATGCCAGTGGTTTTCAAGTCCTTTCTTCTCCTTTTCTCTTAAAACTCCTCCAGTAAAAATGTTTATCTTCAGCCAGTCTACAAATACATATTTTATCATATGTTCTCTGCCCTAACTCAGCTAATTCCAAGGTTTAATTCTCAGTTCCCAAGCAATTTAGGTATGCTTAGGAGACCTTCCTCCTACAACTTGTTCCTTGCATTCTATGGCCTTATCTTTTACAAGTTTTCTTCCTATCTCTTTGATCTCTCTCTCTCTCTCTCTCTCTCTCTCTCTCTCTCTCTGACCATTATGCTTGGGCCACTGACTAGCTTTCTCCAGTTACTGTAACAATGTACTGCAGATCTGTTACTTAAATAATAGAAATTTATTATTTCATAGATTTGGAGGCAGATATGTCTCTGATTGGAACTATAAAAGAGATCTGTTCCATGCTTCTCTCCTGGATTTTGGTGGTTTAGTAGCATTCTTTGGTGTTCCTTGGATACTGCTACATTACCTCAGTTTCTACCCTCATCCTCACATGGTTTTTCCCTGTCATGAATGTGACCAAAAGTCCCTCTTTCTTAAGAGTACCAGTCAGATTGGAAAACAGCTTCATTTTAATTATATCTGCACTGACTTTATATCCTTACAAAGTCGGATTCATAGATATTAGGGGTTAGGGCTTAAACTTATGAATTTCAGGAGCACAATTCAACCCACAACAAACTACTTCACTTTATTAGCTTTTCCCTTCCCTAAACATTCACTGCTTTTTATCTCACCTATATTTATGGTTTTATAATATGTCTTTATACCCGTCACCCTAATTTATGCCCCAGGCTGGACTTCTCTGAACTCCAGATGCGTATATCCATATATATTTTCAATATTTCCACTTTGTTACATGGCAGACATTTCACACAAATAGTCTTGTAAAATGATCTCTTACATAATCACAAGCCAGGAAAATAGCATATAACAAGCACTAAAAATGCCCCCTACATGCCTATTCTAATGGTTATTCTCTCCCTTGTCCAGTGACAGCCAACAGTCACACTTAAATATATTAACACTTTTGTTTTGAAAGCTATGAAAACCTTAAAAATGTAGTTCACTTCTACCATTTTGAGTTGTATATAAGTTAAATTATGTATCCATATGTCTTGATTATTTTGTTCAAGATTATTTTTAAAAGAGTTATTCATGTGGCTGCTTTCCATTGTGTCTTATTCACTATGGAATAGTATTTCATAGCTAGAATATCTCCAAATTGATTCATTTTACCATAATAAACATCATTTTCATTTTGTTCATTATAAACATTGATTCTATTGGTGTTCTTGAACATGTTATTTCTCTACAAATAAGCATGACTAGATATTTATGGGCCATACATCCATAGCAGTGTCATAGGTCTGTGAATCATAGGTACACAGCATCATAAGTGTGTAAATCTTCACTTTTCACATTTGTTGATACTACAAAATCTTTTTGAAAGTTGTTCTATAAAAATGTGGTCAAGAAAACTGAAGCCACTCTCTTTATTCCATAAATGAATGATTTATATTTTTAAGAATTGACTTTTATTGATTCAATACTAGAAGGAATTAGGAAACTGAAAAACCTACTCAACCATCTACCCTTATATGCTCCTAATGCTTACAGTTCATTCATAAAATCCCAATTTTTGCTTCTTGTATCCATTTTCATCATTCTTCTGTGCAGCTCCTTTATTCACTTACTGTTATGAAATGAACTGGTGGCTGATTTTAGAATAAAAAATAAAACTGATTAAGATCTTTAATTTGTTGCAAATTTGTCTTTTGACAAAAACAGATCCATGGAAAGCAGCCCAGTTCTGCTATTTGTTCTAAACTGTGTAATCTTAGCCAGGTTGTCAGTGGCTTAGCTAGAGTTTGCACTGCTTGGGTGGTCCTTCACTGCAATGGTGGAGACTCATAGGAAAATCACTCAGTATGATTTGTGTGGAAGCAGTCATGTGGTAGAGATGCTACTGCATTCAGACACACACAGAAAACCTTAGCTTAACATCAAATACAATTCAAAAGAGCCATACATTATTATCATGTAATTTCCTTTTACCCAATGATGCTGCCCCAAAAAATGTGTGGCCCAGGGCACCACCACCCCAGCTACACCACTGGGAGGTTGAGATTTTTAGGGAAGAAATTTTTGAAAAACTTCCATGTAGACAAGGGAACATAGGTCATGTGCATGTTCAAGACAAGAATGCTTGGAAAAGACTTGAGAAAACATTCACTTCTAGGTCACCAAGTCTTTCCTTTCCATTTATGTTTCAACAACTTTAAGCAAATTCATGATGTTGAACAACAAATCTCTAGATTTTTATCTTGCAAAACTGGAGCTATATGGATCAAACAATAATTTACCATTTCTCCCTCTCTTTAGACCCTGGTAGTAACCATTTACTTTCTCTTTCTTTTTTTTTAATTTTTTAATTTTTTTTTATTTTTTATTTTTTACTTTCTCTTTCTTAATTTGACTATATTAGTTATTTCATAAAAGTAGAATCATGCAGTGTTTGTCATTTTGGGGGCCTTATTTTACTTAGCATAATCTCCTCAAAGTTCATCTATGTTACTGCATGTCCATCTTGTAAAAAGGTGAATAATATGCCATAGTGTGCACATAATACATGTTCACCTTTTCATTCACTGACAGACATTTGGTTACTCCTACTTCTTGGTTATTGTGAATAATACTGCTATGAAAATGAGTGTGCAAATATCTCTTCAAGATTGTGATTCAGACTCTTTTGACTATATACTCAGAAGTGGGATTGCTATGTTATATGAGAATCTTACTTTGAAGTTTTAAGAGTTTTAATTTCAAATCCTATCAACAGTACAAAGGGACTTCAATTTGTCCATATCTTTACCAACACATTTTTGTTGTTGATAGCAGCCATAGCAATGGGTATGAAGTGATATCTCATTGTGGTTTTAATTTCTATTTCTGTAGTGAATAGTATCCTTGAAAATTTTTATATGCTTCTTGGCCATTTAACACTATTTTAAGAGAAATATCTCTTCAAGTCCTTTGCCTATTTTTTAACAGCACTTTTTGGTTTTTGCTGCTATTATTGTTAACTTCAAGTCACAAAAACTAAACACTTGATGTCATAGTAAATAGGTCCATTCACCAGAAATATATAACAGTTTCCAGGGCATATGTACCTATCATCAGAGCTCCTAAATATGTGAAGCAAATATTTACAGGACTGACGGAAGAAATAAACAGGAGAACAATAATTGCAGGAGTTTTCAATCTCCCACTTTCCATAATGGATAGAACATAAAACCAGCAAGGAAATAAAACTTGTAAAACACTATATGAAGAGACTAACTGGACCTAACAGACATATAAACAAGAAAAGAATACATATTTTTTAAGTGCACATGGAACATTTTACAGAATAGATCATGTGGCGAACTACATAATAAATCTCAACAAAGTCAAAATCAAAGTCATATAAATTCACTTCTATAATACAATAGAATAACACTAGAAATCATTAATAGGAAGGAAATTAGTTAATTCACAAGTGTATTAAAACTAAACATAATATTCTTAACCAATAGATCAAAAATAAATCACAGGGGATATTAGGAAATAATTTTAGGGAAGCTAAAAAGAAGTACAGACTAAATTCAAAGCTAGCTGAACAATAAAGATTAGCAAGAAGTAAATGAAATAGAGAATAGAAAAATAACCAAAAAAATCGATGAAAACAAAGTTTGTTATTTCAAAAGATCATTAAAATTGACAAATCTTTATACATATTAAAAGTAAAAGTTAAAATTACTTAATAAGAAATGAAAGTTGAACATTACTGTATGCCTTAGCAAGTACAAGACAATACTGTGAATAATCTAATGCAACAAATTGGATAACCTAGATATGCGTACATTTTTAGAAACACACAAATGGAAAAACCTATCTCAAGAATAGAACCAAAACATTTAAAGACATTGAAGCAGTAATTAAATATTTTTTCCACAAAGGGAAATATAGGATCAAATGCCTTTACTAGTAAATTCTACTACCTGTGTAAATAACTACCACTGATTTTTCTCAAATTATTTTTAAAAAGAGAACAATTCACTGCTTCATTGTTTCAGGGTTTCCTTTTGTGATGATGAGTAAAATATCTGGAATAATATTGTGAATGTACTTAATACTATTGAATATTTCACATTAAATTGGTTGAAATTGTAACTTGTATGTTAGCCATGTTTTGCTCCAGTAAAAGTTACCCCTCAACTTTTAAATTCCCACCAAAATTACGGTATTTCCATTTGTAAAACATACTTGGAAATTTTTCAATTATGGGCCATCAATTTGTATGTTCTTTCTTTCCATATTTTAGATTTCCTATTTTTAATTCATTAAATGAACATATTTTCATTAATTTCAGTATCTAAAAAAGTTTTTTTATTTGATCTGAGCTATGTATCATATCAACAATCATATTATTTATCTTCTTTATTCACTTTATGATTGTTATTGTGAACTCATGTTTGAAAAAATGTGTGTATGGAAAGTTTCTATGATCAAGATTGAAATTTCACTCCTTGAGAAAAGATTTATCTGTAATTCTGGAATGCTGACAATGCATGATAACATCGTGGGACATCTTTAACCAATAGTTTTTTGTGGGGTCTGATTTTTTTCAATTCTTTATATATTCTAGATAGTCCTTTGCCTGAGGTACAGCTACTAAATTTTTTTTCCCATATTGTAGGTTGTCTGTTAGCTCTGTTGGTGGTTTCTTTTGCAGTGCAGAAGCTTTTTAATAAGATGAGATCCCAGTTGCTGATTCTTTCTGCTAGTTCCTGTGCTGCTGAGGTTTTGTTCATGAAGTCTTTTCCTATACCAATGTCTTCAAGAGTTCTACCTAATTTATCTTCCAGTAAGTTTAGTGGTTCTGTCTTAATATTTATATCTTTAATCCACTTTGATCTTAGTTTAGTGCATGGTGATAGGTATGGGTCTAGTTTTAATCTTTGGCAGGTTGAAATCCAGTTTTGCCAACACCATTTATTAAATAGGCTATCTTTCCTCCAATGATGGTGGTTGGCTCCTTTGTCAAAGATGAGGTGGCTGAGCATATCTGGAGTTGTTTCTGGATACCGAATAGTTTCAATAGTGTGAGAAAATGCTAGTGTAAACAAGGGTTAAAATGATTAAAATGAATAATTGATAATTTGAAATAGGAAAAAAGGTCCAAAGATGAAGGAGTGAAGGGAGCGGAAGGGGAAAGGAATAGAGGGAAAGGAAAACCTATGAGAAAAGAAAAAAATGGAAATGAAATCTATGTAAATAGGTTCAGGGCAGAGGGGGTGAAAGGCGCACAGTTAATGGGGAAAAAAAATAAGAACCAAGATATATCATGTACAGGTACAAGCACCCAATGATAAATGTAAATGAATTGTATACCTAAAATGTACCAATAAAATGTACCAATAAAATTAATTTTAAAAAATAGTTTTTCTCTGGTATTATTAGACCACATAAGTAATGTGAAATTGGACCACAATACCATATGAATATTGCTTGTGGTTAAGAATTCTTACATTCAAATCAAAGACAAGATACAAGAGTATTCAGTCATTGGAAATGACTGCTTTTCTGTTTTATTTATTTTTCCAGGTACACTATTTCACTGAGATTGTTACTCTAACATCCTAGTTTTATTTGGGGTCTCAGTTCTGATCTTTCACTCTGTGAGGATCCTGGACACACATGTGTTATTAAATTCAAAGCTCTATATTAAGGGATCTTCAGGTTTTTCCAGGGAAGCTATGGACTTTATTTCACTTATTATGGTAGATTTATGCTTTCTATTTGCTTTCTGCCTCTTAGGATTATTCTCACTTTATTGCAAGCTGAGATACGAATTTTAAACACCTCTTTTAAAAATTATATTGAATATTTTTCAGCATTTTAGCAGTAGGATGATTTGGGATATCTATTTTGTTGTACTGCTAAAAATGATATATTCTCACATTGTTTTTTCCAGACATGGAGAAGCTCTCAGAGCCTAATACCATGAGCCTTGTCCAAAATAAGCTAATTATGAAACAAATCCACTGTCTGTCTCTCCTTGTAAATCTATCCCTGATGACCATCAGTGATTTCACCAAATATTTCCAACTGTAACTTTCACACATACCCATGGTAGGATTGCTTCCCATCAATTTGAAGTTCCAGTTAGCCATGTAGCTTTATGTGGCCATTGAAATATGAATGAAAGGGAAATGTGTTGCTTCCATCTAGAAAATTTAAGAGAACTTGAATGATTGAAGAGATTCCTTCATACCGCTGCACAACCAAGCACAGCTCAAGAGTTTGGTTGGTTTGACTCATTGAGGAACTGACCAGAATAGAGATTTATCTTCTCACAATTCTAGAGACTGGGAACTCAAGATCAAGGCACCACATCTGGTTAGGACCTTCTTGGTGCAATCTCCCATAGTAGAACAGAAAAGGCCTGAATACCAGATGCTGTGTGAATCCTCTTTTCTAATGGCTGTAATCCTCCTTACAAAGTCAGTTTCATGGCCCGATCAGCTTATAATGGTCCCCCTGCTTAATACTGTCACATTGACAACACCTGAATTTAGGAAAGGATACATTCAAATCACATCAGCTGTGATCAAGGAGGATCTATAGCTTTGAATATCTTCTATGTGCTTTGTTGTGATAGACACTTTCCCCTAAATTTAATCATTTTTATCTTACTTGCAAAGTGTCTATTTCATGGAGTGGAATTTCTCCCTATTATTTTGACAGGACACTATCTACTAACTCATAAAATTACCACAAAGAGTGTTAGTGCTATCAGTTAATATATTCTTCAGCAATCCCTCTCTGGGAAGAACAGCTACTGTATGAGAATATCCTTTTGGATCTTGCTCTTGGAATAAATCTCAGGAGTGGTGAATACTTGCTTTGAATTCCTACCAACTCCGAGAGGAGTTTCTGGTACTTTGGCTTGTTATATGTAGACAACTTCTACTCCTAGATAATATCCTGCAGCTACGTTGGATTTCTGGTTCAAGTGTCCACTAACTCCCTGGGTTAGAACATGATCAGCTCTACTTGAGTGACTGGAATAACTACTTATGCCTGCAAGGCTATTGAAAGGAGTTCCAGAGCAGATGGTGTTTGAGCTGGCATTTTTATAGGATGAATTGTACCCTGCTATCTGAAGAGGCAAGAGAAGGACTCTCAAGTTAGAGGAAAAAACATCTGCAATAAGTTGATAATTTTCAAATCCAAAACCAACTATGCAATGCTGTCTCTTCAATGCTGAATTGATCTGACTTTCCAAATAAGAATTGTATGCCATTTCAAAGAGTTCTTATCTTATACCATGATACTGTTAAAATAAGTTTACACAATTACATTTTCATAGGATAATTGTCAAACTGTATCCATTAGAAAAATAAAGCCTTCTGCCAGCATCCTTACCCTCTCCAGAGCCAAGAGAATCTACTCAGTACAAGAGGAGCATTTACTTTACTAATAAGTTTTCCAAATAGTTTTAGTTCCTTCTTTAACAGGTTTGAGCAGCTAAATGATTCAGCAATGAAGATAAACAGTAAACTTCATAAATATCCCAGTCTTTCTGGTCCACGGCCCACTCGTAATGCTGGGGTCTGATCCTCAGCCAAATGACTTAGGATTCTTTCCAATTTTGTTCTTCTTAGTCCTTTGTTAGAAAACTGTCTGAAGGACTATGATCTTCTTGAAAAGTCTACTAATTTTGCCTTGCATTCTATTGACATTTTTTTTTTTTGGTACTAGGGATTGAACTCAGGACCTTGCACTTGTGAGGCAGGCAGCGGCACTACTGAGCTAAATCCCTGGCCCCTCCTTGCATTCTGTTGTATTCAGGGGTCAGTGACTTTTTTTTTCTAAGATCCATATACAAAATATTTTATACTTTATAGATATGTCATAACTAATTCTCTGTCATAAATAGTCAACTCTGCCATTGTGGTACAAAAACATGCAGTGACAATAAGTAAAAGAATGTACATGATGGAGTTCCACTAAAACTTTATTTATAAAAAACAAAACCATTAGATTTGGCCTAAAGGCCATTCATGGTTGATGTCTGATCTGAATCTTACCTCTAATCTCTATTGGAATTTAGCTAGCTTATTATATTTAATTTATTTGTCTTGACACCTACATGCTTTTATGATTGGGATGATTATCTCACTCCTATAACACTGTAGTCTGGAAAAAAACTTCCTTTTACCATTCCTGTGCTGCAGTAGCATGGTTAACTTTGTTCCCCAAACTGCAGCTAATCTTCATTCCCATGTAGTAACTGTTGCAAGAGCTCTGGCAATTGATTATGAGGGCCAGAAGAATTATAAAGGTGATGAGAATTGATAGATAATAATAGTATCAAGTACTTATAGGTGTTTACTGTATGTCAAACACTAATTAAGTGTTTACATACAAAAACTCATTTAATCTTCACAATAATGTTATGAGTTATTATCTTGTCTAATGAAGAAGGAATGAAAACAGATGGATTAATTAAATAACCTGCCCAAAACCAAACAGCTTGTAAGTGGTGGAGCTGGTGGTACAGCTCCAGAGTCAACAAATTTAACCACTGTACTCTCCTGAAAGGTGCCGCCTGACTGAGAAAATGCCCTGAGAATAATAATCAGACCTCAGTACTCAATTAGATGCAATGAGAATGGCAAAAAAAATGAACATGTGTTCCAAATAATTTAATTGGAAGATTAAGAAATGGAAATATTTGTTGACTATGCTAATTTTTAAATTATTTTGTAAATAGTTGTGCAAGAACTTGAAAATAAATTTCTCTTAAAGAGATTAGTTGGGTCTTCTTAGAGAATTCCTAGCCAGATGTACATTTTGAAACCATTTGAGAGTCCATCAATGCTTTTCAAAACATATGTACAAATGAATCTTCTGAGGATCTCACTGATGTGCAGATGGTAATTCTGTAAGCCAAGGATAAGGCCTGAAGTTCTGCATCTTTGACAAGCTCCTAGGCAGGACTGGATTCAGGAAGGTGTGATTGGTCCTCCTGCATGAAGACCCCAAACCTGAATTAATGCTCTTCTCTTAGCATTTTAGTATTGTTAGTGATTTATGAACAAGGAGTCCTGCATTTTTATTTTTCACTTACCTCACAATTTATGTTGTTGTTCCCTTTCAGGTAATACTAATACTGCTGCTACTGCCCTCTGAAATGTACCTTGAGTTTGAGAGAACCTAGTAAGGAGCCTTGCAAACTATAATTTACTGGAGAAATTCTTCCTGCTTATGTCAATAATGTTCTACTGTACACCAGCCACGGCCAGCCTATATACTGTCCACTGGCCATTTCTGTGTTACAGTGTGAGATGAGCAGCTGTGACTACTACTGCCATAACGTTTTCAAAGCCTAAAATATTGCCTATGTGTTCTTTTAAAGAAAATACTTGCTGACCCCTGGTCTAGTAGATGACTTTAAAAACCGTAGGATCAGCAATAAAATGTTAAGCAATAGTTTTCCTGAAAGGATCACCTTACATTTGTTACATATATATATTTCTTTATTTAACAAAGCATGTTTGTTTGTTTGTTTGTTTGAGATAGAGCCTTGCTAGGTAGTTCAGGCTGGCCTTGAACTTGCTATGTAAACCAGTCTGGCCTTAAACTTATGGCAATAAGCGTCTGTCTCCTATGTGCTGAGATTACAAGTGCACCACCACGCTTAGCTGTAACAAACGGTTTTAACATGCATTAACTCAATCCCTCTTCTAACACTTCCTGAAGTGGATATCAAGTGTTTAGTTCTATATGATTAAAACTATGATTCAAGAGGCACAGTATACTTGTTCAGGGTAGTGTGGCATTATGCCAAAGAGACCATGCCACTTTCCACATTTCATATGTGACAGTCCATGCCAGCTGCACATACTTTTGCAATTTTTCTATGCTGGTCTTCTCAAAGAGTTGCTGTTACTGTTTCTTTTCTTTTTCTTTTTCTTTTTCTTTTTCTTTTTCTTTTCCTTTTCTAAATAGAGTCTATAGATAGGTTGGACCTTTTCCTGCCGAGGCACCATCTTGGATCAATAATTTAGTAGTTACCAAACTGCATTCCTCAGGGCACCAGGGCTCTGAGAGCTACTCCTGCCAATGGACAAGTTATAAACAGAGGCTAGGCAACTAGTCAAAAATATCTTACTGACTTTCAATATTTGACTTCTGTGTTACAGTTCATCTGAAGAAATATTTCCCCATGAAATTACTTTAAAACATTACTCTAATAACTATTATTTATGTTTCTTGTTTCCTTAAACCGCCCTCAATTCCTTGGAAAAAATCTGCTTTTTGTCACTTCTCCACCCTGAGAAACATAGCACATATCTCTCTGCTGTAAACTGGTACACGACTATTTTTGGAAAGTTGATTATTTGTGAATCACATGGCTCAGCATGACTACATTAAAACATTATGTAAATTGGTATATAGTATTATTTTTAAATTTTTGTATATGAAGGGAAGATTGTTTAGGAAGGAAAAGGACAAGTATTGATTAGACATTATATCCTATTGTATCACAGTAATAATAAAAGCAATTGTTGAATTTCACACAGATATATGACCAAAAGAATGTATTTCAGAAATGATGTTAAAAGTCTAAAAAATATAAAAAACATATGAACATTATGTTGAATTAGGATTTTTTTCCATGAATAGCATAAAACTAAGTATGATTATTAAAAGTACTTTATGTGGTGTTAATACAGCCAGCAGATCAACTTTTACTACTTTCTTTTTCATAAGAAAAACAGCCAAGAAGAAAATGAACTTCTATTAGTACTGCAAAGCTCTGTTGGTATTACATGTGTCTTGTGTCTTTTGCTTCACAAGGTATATTTATAAAAGATTATTTTGATTTCTTCAAGTAAATTTTCAATAAACTTATTGCCCAATGAAACTTACATCTAGCTCAGTATTGTCTCCTAGGTTGTGATCCCTTGTTCCTGAGAACTGGGATCTATTTTATATATTTTTCTCATGAAATTCAATACATGGAAAATTTTCAGACTAGTATCATTGCTAACCTCATAGATCAAAGTGGCCTTTGCCATGTTATTCCATCTATTCCTGATAAACAAAAATGAAGTTGTTTAAATGGGTATATTTCAAGGACATTTTTATATGGGAAGTAGGTCAAGGTTAAAAACTGTGTATGAATAAATTTATCTCCCATATTCAATTTATTTTTTTCTGCTTCTGTGTATATATGTATGTGTGTGCATGTGTACATCTGAGCAGAATAGCACTCTTTCTGATTTTTGGGGGTAATTTTTGGATTCATAAAAGATAATGTGAAAGTATATTTATATAACCTTTTAAACAGAGAATGCTCAAAAACAATAATTTTAAAAGATTCATAATTTGAGTCACACTAGAATCAATCTTCTGCCTACCAGAGAGTCTAAAAAGCAATGCACAAATGAGTTTACATCACAAAAATATATAACCAACAAAGCACTCTCATGCAGAATATATTACATATGCCTGTAAATCAGGGAGATAACAATTCAGTAGATAAATGGACAAGAGGCCATAAGTGAGGGTGTACAAATGGACAAAAGACACAGGAATTGCCTCTCCATCATTAGGAAAATTCTAATTGAAATTCCAAGAAGATATTTTATAAAAAGATCAAAACATAATTTAAAAAATAAAATTTGACCTTACTATGTGTTAGTAATAATATGGGAACAAGAACACTCAAACCCTGCTAGCTAGAGTGTAAATTGGATAAACATTCTAAAAATTCATGTCAAATTATTCATTAAAATTATAGATATAAACAGACAGTATTACTACTAATTAAAAATGCACCATAATGATATGCACTCAGAGGAATGCAAAAGGATGTCCATTGCAGTTTTGTCTGTGATTGCCAAAAACACAATCAAATTCTCCTCTCTACCTGTAGAATAAATAAATAAATTATTGCATAGTTGAAAATTCTGCAAGACAATAAAGGTGAATTATTGTTACATATAATAATTTAGACGAGATAATAAACAAAAATATGATAAAATAGGACCACACTTAGAAAATTATTTCATTTATATAAATAATGAAGATTGGTAAAATCATATCAAAGTGTTTAAAGTCAGGAATGGGGAAGTAATGAGATTGGCATTTGAAATGCTAGGAATGTTTTCTATCTCATCTGTGGTAATAATTTGGGTTTTTATTTATAATAAATCATGGAGCTCTTCATTTATGGTTTATACACTTTTTTGTGTATTGTAAATGGGAAAAGTTACAATAAGAAGATATAATCCAAATTGTAAAAAATTTCATTACCCTAATATTTCATTCAAGATGAATGCAAATTATGATAGCTACTATCTTGTTACAACCAAAACGACTATTTTTCTTCCCACTCTAAGAATATATAAATTGGGCCAGGGATTTAGCTCAGCAGTTTTGCCTCCTGCTGCTCAAGTGCAAGGACCTGAGCTCGATCCCAGGTACCAAAAAAAAAAAAAGAACATATAAATGGTTAACACCAAATTGATTGAACTAACAATGTTACAAATAGCTTCCAACCAATTCTTAACATAAAATAATTAAAACAATGGTAGAATGTCATTTGCTATATATTGAGAACAGGTATTCAGCCTAGCAAGTTAAATAATTTCAACTTAAAAAATAATGACACATCATTTCAATGTTTAAAAGATAAATTTAATCTTTCTTCTGTTAAAGAAGAGGAAAATTTTCCTTTTACAAAGTCTTGAATGACTACTAATGACTAAGTAGGTACCATGAAAGCTATAAAAAATAATCAAAGAACAGTACTTATGCTAAATAAACTTTTCCTAATACCAAAAAGAAAAGAAAAAAAAAAGGTGTAACTGTGGCACAATTGTAATAGTAATGAAATAGAGCTGGTATCAAGCAGTGGCTTCTGATATTTATCTCAGCAACACGGTATTTCACTTGTCCTCCAAGAATAAAAATGGAAGCCACCTGAAAAACAGGATTAATACATTCCAAGTAATGAATTTGGCAGAGTAATTAACATGTTAGAGATTCAAAAATTCCAAAGAATTAATTTTTAAAAGTGAGAAAACATATGATCAAGTAACTTTATAGAATGTGAAATGGATAAATGTAGCACAACTGCATAAGAAAACAGAATAATTATTTCATTGCCACTTTGAAGAAATAGAACAATATTTTCAGTAGGAAAGTCAAGCACCAAAAGGTCCTGAAGGTGTTTATGAAGGGAAAATTAAGGAAATTCTACAAGAAGCTCCCCAGGAAATAATGTCAAGAGAGATGGCAAGATGTAGGACACAACAGGGAATGCCAAGGTCGGTTTGGGAGATATCATTGTCAAAATGGATATGTAATAGAATAAACCTTGCACTGCAATTTGCAGGAAAGAAAATTCTGGCCTATTGCCTGATCACCCTGTGTGAATATTATTTTTGGAGTTCCTCATTTTCCCTGAGAGATAGAAATAAGTACAAAGCAGGTGGATTTTCACTACAACCCTCAATCTATGGCAAAATGAAGTCAGGCATAGTGATCTTAAGTACTGACTAGGAGGGAACAAAATGTAGTTTCATAACATACATAAGCTTATTTTTCTTAAGGCCCTTGGAAGTGTGTAAATAATAATATTGTTTATATGGTAATCTGTAATTAATTTAGCAGGATTTGAGTTTCAGAAATATTAGCCTCTCCTTTCTAAACTTTCAGTCATGCAAGCCCCAAATAAGCTCAAAACACAATTAGAGAAAGGGAGCAGACTTGACTCTGAGTGTATCGGTTGTCCTCAGGTGCTTATGACTTTACACGTTACAAGCATTTAGAACCAACCGACGGTGTAGTAAACTGCGAGTGGTTACTTGATGTTAAATTCTGCAGTACAAAGGTGAAAATGTTTACGTGACGAATCTTTTATTTCTTGATATTTTACTTTACCTCCCTAACTCCCTTTATTTACCTACCTTTATCTTTCTTTTACTTCCTTACCTACCTATTTTACCAACCCAAAGAATGAGCAAAACTACTAGGATTTGTACGGCTGACTGGTATGGAGCTGTTGATGAAACACAGAATATTCTGTCTTTGACCACAGTATTTTATGAAATTCCTACCACTCTTATTTGCATTCAGAGTTGAAGGCCTCAGTGGCAGTGCAAACATGTTGAGATAAAAATAGCCATTACAATCGTTCCTCAGGCACCGAGTGCCTTAGAAATCCACAGAGCTTGGGAAGAGCAAAAGAAAAGACCTAGAGGGCAAGTCCATCTCTTTCCATTGTGTCCCAGAGACGGCTATTCGTTCTCTACAGGTTTAGCTCTCCTAAGGACGAACACGGTGAAGGACATACTCGTCTTCATCATGGAGTGAAGATAGGATAAAATAGTTTGGGGAAATAGTATGTTCTCATTTGTGAAACTATATGTCAAACAACTATTATTTAGAAGTGAATAACATTCTTATCATTATAGTACATTTGTTTATTTAACAAATATACACTATGATTTTATTCACTATCAGGGATTCTGGCATGTTCTAGAACCATTTAAAAACTTTGTTTCCGGTGTCTGATTGTTAAATCTGTTGAGGAGACAGAGTCTTCTCTGAACTCCATTCCTACCATCTTTGTTTCAGTTCCTTAAGGATGCCGTACCCCATAAAACCAAAGCCCCTGAGGAACAACGTGTAATGCTCACCCCTTCCCACATCCCTTCACTAAAATAATACCCACCCATCCTTGACATACCAATTTCTAAAAGAAGTCTTTCTTACTTCTGATCCTGGTCATGAGAAAAAATATTTTTTGTTGAGTATTGAATGATTAATATATATAACAAATAAAAACTTTTAAGGAAAGTTCAAGGTTTTTATTTTTATAGAAATGACTCTTGGAGTAGGGAATTTCATTACATCTATTGAGATAGCATGTGTCTAGATGTTGCCTGGAGTATAAGGTCATGTTATGCTAGATGTTAATTGAGCAAAAGAAAATAGTGTCACTCTATGTGAAATATATATATATATATATGTATAATAACATATGTAATCATATGTGTGTGTGTGTAATCACAGTTATAACTGAACATTGAATTCAGATATAATATTTAGGTTTCACCATGATGGGGTTTGAGGCATGCTACTCCAAGTTATAGCACTGTATTAGTCAGCATTACTGTAACTAAATATGTGAGGTTACCAAGTTAAGAAGAAAGGTCTATTTCCACTCAGTTTTAGAGGTTTCAGTCCATGGCTGGTTGGCTCTGTTTCTCTGGGGCCTGTGCTGTGACTGTATATGATTGTGGGAACATGGGAGGCAAACTGTGTCCTTCATGATGGTACAGAAATAAAAGAAAAAGTATAAGTAAGCACAGCTCCATAATCTCCTTTGAGGACCTGTCCTCCTGATCCATGATCTACCACTAGGCCTTAACTGGTCAGGGTCACATGACCTCTCAACAGCACTAAGGGCTGGGGACCAAGCCTTTAATACCAGGACACTCACCAGTCATCCCAAACCAGAAGGATAGTAGGCACCTTGGTAATTAGGAAAGCAACAGAAACAGAAATATCACTCTCACCTCCCCTGTTCCTGTCTCCTCTAAGGGAGACCTTAAAACCTAGCTACCCTTTCCCTGAATTAGGTCATCACAATCTCATTCTAGAATGATCTTCTCTAAAGAAAAACATGACACAGAAACCCAGAAAATTGAAAAAATAGCTCTTACTAAATTCTCTCTGTTTAATGCCACTAGATCATAACTTCTTGTCCTCTAAGCATACTTTTGCATACCTGTCCATAAAAATATATTATTTCATCTCTTTCTTTAGTTTTTTATTTCTGAAAGCTATTGAGTCACACTAAGCTTATATTAAATGAGTGAATATGTTTTTCTTTTGTTCATCTGTCAGTTTTTATAGGAGTTTAAGCCATGAACACAACAATGGATGAGGAAAGAAATATTTTCTCCCCTACGATCTTCAGAAATAGTTTTTTTGAAACTCATCTTTGCCAAGTATGGCAGTGCATATCTGTAATCCCAGCACTAAGGAAGGCTGAGGCAGGAGGATCACCATGAATTCAAGGCCATCCTGAACTACACAGTGAGACCCTATCTCAAAAAAACAACCAAACAAGAAACAACAGCCCCACTCATTCTCTTTGTATTCTCCTAAGAAGCCTCCCTCGACTCCTAAACCCTCTGTCATTGAAAATAACACTCAGGAGATCAGAAATCTTTTTGTCCAGATAAGTTCTATATTTCTGGTGCTTAGAACAACATCCAGTACAGTCCTCAACAAATACTTGGTTGAGGTCATAAATATTTTTTGTTTAAATTCCCCATGGTATGTATGTCAGATCATAGTTGTTTAAGAGTTATTTACAGCTTTGTCTGCCCTGTAAGTGTAGGTTGCTTAAAGACAGAGAAAAAGTATTCAATTCACTTTCATATCCTAATTAATCAATCAAAATAAAATGCATATGCATAATACATGTCAATAAAATGCACATTTTACCTACTATAGATCAGAGAAACCAGAGATTGAAGTTTCATAGCTGTAAAACTATAATTAAAATGGTAAGTGGAAAAATAATATGTTCATGAAAGTTTTTGCTGATCAAATTGGGAGAGAAGGAAATAGTTTGTGTGACTGAATACAGACAAGTGAAGAAAATTGCATTAATAAATATTAAGAAAATCTGTTATTTCTAACATAAGTAGTAGGAATACTATTAACCAAAATAGGAAATGGAAGAGATAATTCTAATTTGCACAGGAAAACACAAAGCTAAATTGAATTTTAAACAGAAATGGAATGCAGAGATAATTATGGAAATAAACAATGCGAATACACTCTGAGGAACAAGAACTGTGTTACATACCTGGTTGGGAGACACAATTATCAACGTCACAATTAATTGTATGGAGTGAGCAGAAGCAGCTAAGTTTAAAATGCTGCAGAAAAAAATGTGCAAAGGAAAAAAACAGTGGCAGGTGAACACAATGTAGAATTTGAGACATAGAAAAGTACTTAAGGATACAGAAATGGAACAAGAGCCACTTTAAGAAATTAGTTTCAAGGAGGGAAGAATCATTAGTGAAGTCAAAGAAGAAACTGAGCCTTACTTGAATTTGACAATTAGATGACCTGAAGATTTGAAAATAGAAGGAACATTTACATTCAGTGAAGTTCAGCCATGTTTGTGGTGTTTCAAGAGATATATTAATTCTCTAAAAACAAAAAGAAATGAGGTAGCTTTCTTGCCCTGGGGGCCTTGGTTGTCAGCAAAACTAGAAAATATGTGGGAAGAATTGAGGGAAAGGAGTTTGGAGTAGTAATTTCCTGGCCTCTTCTCTGTAAGACAGATTCATTTTCTGATACATAAGATTTAAAAATTAAAATTTGAAGCTTTAACATAGCATATATCCTAAGAGATATTATAAATTTTAGAACAGTCTTTTGTGATTTAAATAGTAGAATAAAAAACATATTTGACAAAAGCTTTACAATCTTCTGGAGAATATGCTGTAAGTCAAGGTTGTCTACACCTGTAAACTACACGACAAACTTTTAAAATACCTAGAACTTGTAAATTACTGTATTGCAGACAGCTATGCTATCTATATACAAACTTTTAAAAATAAATCATCAAAAGTAAAAACTATATGTAGGTGTATTTTTTCAAGGAAGCAAAGCTAAACAAATATTATATAAGGTCTTCCTAAGAAAGTCTGTTTCTTCAGAGTATTATACAAACTTGACAAGACAATGCCTTTGACTACATATAGGCAAAAGCTACAATATTATTTATAATTCCATTCTTAGGAGCATAAGACATGACATACTTAGAAAATAAATTATACTTATAAATAAAATATTTTTCTACTGTCAATCAGAATTTTATTAGTAAATATTTTGAAAAAATTAAAATAGCATTGAAATTAGAAAAAATATAAGAAATGTTAATAGTAGTTAACATATTTTTCCTATTTAAGAGAAATGTTCCAAACGGTCTAAGTAGAGATTAATCAATACAGGCCTATATCCTATCTTCTAAATTAACCAACTATTTGGTATTTCTGAGGCCAAAACACCCTTTACCTTTTGTTTTTTGTAATGTAACTCAATCAAGAAGAAATTGTGCTACAGTGTTTATTATGACTTTTTAATCTGTACACGTCGTGATTTAGAATTCTAAATCTGAGAAAATAGGTGTTATTGTATTCATTGAGACTAGTGCAAGGGGGCCTGGGATTTAGCTCAGTGGTGCCACTGCCTGCCTCGCTAGCGCCAGGTCCTGAGTTCGCTCTCCAGTACCAAAACAAAAAAAAAGACATGTGCAAGAAGGTTCACAGCTGGGCTATTCATAATACTGCAAACCTGAGTACAACTCAACTACTTACTGATGGTAAAGTAGATAATGAAACGGTAACATATTCGTACCATGAAATAACTTAAGTCAATGAGAATAAACAAACTACCACCAAATACGTGGATGCATATAAAGAGTTTACTGGGTGAAAGAAGTTAAGCATAATGCAGTGTGCACTAAGTGATTCCATTATATATGAAGTTCATATCTAGGTAAATGGAATCTTTATCGATCAGGTAAGGATATTAATTATTATCAGCAAGGGTGGTAAATGGAAAAAACACAAGAATGGTTTCCAGGCTGCAGGTAACTTTCTGTATCTTGTCAGAACTGTTTACAGAGCATACACTGTGTAGAAATTTACAACGCTGGCTACTTGAGATATATGTACATTTTATGGGTATAAAACTGCAAGGGTTTCCCTTAAAAAGGGAAATTTGGGAAACATCCCTCAGCCTTTAGGCTAAGATCAGGCACAAATTGCATATTTGGGGAGCTATGAATAAAGTATAATTAAAAGTTCCTCCAAAAAGATGCTAGTTCTTACTAAAATGTTTTGCACTGCTTAAGTATATGATGACTAAATTGTTACCATCATTGGGAGCTGAGGGGTGAATTCAGTAATGATCTCCATAGCTGTTAGGCTATTCTCAGGGAATTTTTCAAATCAGTTTCGGTGGATAACCATAGCCAATGTCTGTGAATAGGAATGTTTAAGAAGAAGATAAATTTAGATGTTTTTGATGAACAGATTGTGAATACAGTTGAGGCTTGTTAGATATTTATCCACAGCTCCCCACAACATATGAAAACCAAGTGTTTTTGACCTTTTCAGGAAGATAGACTTAATTTTATTTACTCTCTTCCATTTCCCTCAGCGCAGTATTGTTCTAATAAAACATCAAGTCTAAATTTACTGAGTTAAATTTTGCATGATTTTTCTCCTGCTAGATGACTAGAAATGTTTCACTTAGGAAAAAGGGCTATAAAATTATGTCTGTTGTAAATAAAACAATATCATGTTTTTAAAATGTGACAGCAAACTATAAACTGAAAAACCAACTGGCTTGCATAGTAGGAGGTGGCATATGGAAATAATGAGTCAGTCAATCTGTCAACAAAAACTTGCTGAACACGTACTTAGACCAGGCCATCATTATGGCACCCAGCATAGACTGGCAAATAAAATACCACTCTCACCTGTCCCTGTGGTGCTGGTCATAAAAGAACTATGGCCAGTTAAGCACAAATCTTAGTTGAAGAATTATTAGAATGTTACAGTCAGAATCCAAGCAGTTTATTTATTCTTTATGCATATAAAACAGTTTTATCAGTTGTGGATATAACATCCATATTTTATAATATATTACCATATTGGAAATTTGCATTTTATTTTATCATTATACACAATCACCAGATCACTCTATGATATTTAGATTCATTTTCTTTATTTTTTCATTTAGTTTATTGGTATATTTTAGGTATACAATACAATTACATTCATCGTTGGGATCTTGTACCTTTACTTGGTGTATCTGGGTTATTTTTTTCCCCATTCCCCTACCCTCCCTTCACCCCCTTCACCCTTCCCTATTTACAAAGACTTTGTTTCCATGTTTTTCCTTTTCTCATATTTTTTCTTTTACCTTCTTTCCTTTCCCCTACCCCTTCCCCTACTCCTTTAGACAAAGTAAAGCAAGAAATTATCAGTCCTTGTAGAGTTGTCTGATTGCAAAATCCTTCTAAATTTTTAATATATTTCCCATTTTTCATTTGTTCTACTAGGTGTAAGTTGAAAACAAAATTTTTAGTGACACTCTCCATTAGTCCTTTTCAAAGTAGTTAACTCAACTTTTATAGAAGTCATAACTTCTTTTTTTTCTACACATATTTTACTGACTTGTGAATGAATTAATTATATCCTAATTAGCATGAACAGATTTGAAAAAATTCCCATTGATATTTTCATAAATACAATATTCAGATGGTGGAAGAATATATTTATGGGTATATAAAATTTTACTTCTAAAATCTGGGCATTTAGCATACTATAAACATATTTTGTTCACAGAAAAAATAAAGAGAATTGGTTAATCAAATCAATTGTTTAAAGAAGTGTATGTTAAAAAATGACTGGACCAGGGACCAGGAATTTAGCTCAGTGGTGCTGCCACCTGCCTCACAAGCACAAGGTCCTAAGTTTGATCCCTGATACCAAAAAAAAAAAAAAAAAGAATGCCACTAGAAAATTACTGAAACAGTGCTTTCTACTAATGTAAACAAAAGCCACACATGGCCCTTGAGATTTTGAAATGTGGCCCATCCACTTTGAGATGCGCTGTAAGAGTAAAATGTACACTGGATTTGTGTGACTTTTTTAGATATAAAAATGAAAAAATCCTCCTTAATCATTTTTACACTGACCACATCTTGAAATGATAATATTTTGAATATATTGGGTTAAACCACCATTTGTAAACATTAATTTTATCTGTTTTTTTTTCTCTTTTGAAAATGATTACCAAAAATATAAAATCACGTGTGGACAGTGATGTGCTAATATATGTATGCGTGCTTTTGTTTCATATATACATATAATACACACACACACACTCACGAAATGTGTAAGAACAGGTGCATTAAGAAATACGGCTCAAAGTCACAAGAGGGGCTGCAAGGAGCCAGGCAGAATTGAAGTTCCCGCTTACAGAGCTGCCCAAATCACCCCGCTTCAGCCTCCAACTAACACGTCCTTCACACGATTTTCATATATTCGGCAATAAAATGTCACTTCCAACCAAGCACGTTAAAAGTGGATTAGTTGAAATATCTTAAAGGGTCAAGTTATAAAATCGTGGAGTTTGGGAAAATGGTAAGAAAAATATATTTACTCAGGTGAACATCAGAGGGCCTAACTCCCCCTAGTGTTGAAAGGGTTGCGTAGTTAAAAGAACCTAGAGAAGTAACACAGAAAGTTGTAGCTCATAGTAAGTCAGTAAGAAGTACCAGTGAATACATACCTAACTTTCATTCTTCTATGCTCTGATCTCTTGCTGGCGCCTTCCACTGACCAAAGCCAAAGGGAAGAAAAAGGGCAAGCTCTGTAAGTAAATTGTATGAACCAGTTTTACCAGAGACTGTACAGCCCGACAGAGAGAGACTGAAGGTACATCTCAGTTGGTAAATGAAAAGTATCTAACATTCAGTCAACTGGATTATTTCTAACCATAAACTTTTACATTGTAGAGAGGTACTTTAATGTCATAAAAGACAATCAGAAATGTTACTGTGTCAGAATGTTGTGTAAATCTCAACAGAACTAATTGCTTTTCACAGGACAATGATAGCAATGTGACACCAGTTCGCAGAATTCAATTGAAAAATAAAAATATACAAATTTTGGATCAGATCACAGATCAGCAAAATCTACTTAATTTAAATATTACATATTAATTTTTTAAAACAAAAAATACTGCCCCAACTGTACAGTCAAATTTTTATAAGGGTTAACATTTTACTACTTGAAAGATGTAAAACTTCACAGTATACAGTGTAAAATACATGTCAGTTTGGTCAAGAGGTTCTTAAAATCAGAAAACATTCTACCCTCTGTTCAAAACCCTAAAACGTCCAAATTTCTCCCTAAGTTTGCTGCATATCCACAAGGAAGTGTTTTCTTTTCCACCATTGTTCTCCCACTCCCAACTCTGGCCTCCTGCTTCTGCTGAATTATTTCCAAATATAAGTTGTCTCAATGACCAAACTTCATTTTGTCTGTATTGCAATGTGAAAAAAAATGTGTCTCAATTTCCCTCACAGAAATAAAATCCCCCTCAGAAAAAGATTTGTGAGTGAAATGTTTGATTTCTACTTGAAGGATAAAATATTCACCCAAGGAAACCAAACAAAGTGCATTGTTACTCTATCTTTGGGCACATTACTAAAACCTTTTTCCTTGATGACTTCATCCATAAATAAGAGTTGGCTAGAAAACCTTTAGAATCTTTTGTGATCTATTTTGCCTAAAATTAACAACATAATAACAATTTAACAATAAAAATATAATTATTAATTTGTTCAAACATTTTACTTCCTAATAGCTACCCTGATGTTCTATAATCATAATAAATTCGTTCAGTTATGAATAAGGCAAATACAAAATTTGTAAAACCCTGAATATAACCTCCACACTATTTTCTATCTCTAAACCAGACTTTCTTCTAAATTCCAAGCAAGATTACTGTGGTATTTTTCTGACTACAAAGTACAACAGCTCTTTCACCATCATGATCCAGATGAAACTCCCTAATCTGATGCTTCCTGTTTACCTTTCCAGTACTCTCCCTCTCAGTCACTTTCTGCCAATGTCTACAGTACTCACCTTCCTCTCATGGGTTATACAGTTAAGAAAGTTTCTGCCACAACCCACATGCACCCATTACTACTTCTCCCATTAAAATGATCAAGGATTAAATGACAGTGTGTGTTTCTCTGTAAATCTTTTGTTTAAACTTTTTGTCAGTGAATGAAATAAAACTTAGAACTTTGCACATGCTAAGCACATGCTTTCCTATACCATATTATTAATGTCTATTTACTTCTCTCCCCCCAGAAGTGATGGAGAGAAATGAGGAGAATATAAAAGGGAACATAAAAAGAATTAAAATGTGTTATGTACAGGCACCAACTCCCCATGATGATTGCGATGTTATGACTTGCAAGCCTGTACCCACATAAATAAAAACAAAAAATCAATTTCAGGACAGAAATCATAACTTCTTGACAAACATAGGAAATAAAAATCTAGGTAACAGTAGGAAAAGTTAGTCACTTTTTTGTTGTAAATATGAAAGTGGGCCAAACTGATTAAATAAACAAACAAAAATTTCAAGAAAAAACAAAGGAAAATATGATATAGAAGCCAGGTCAGACAGCTAATTTGGAGATGCAAAGGTTTGTTTTATAACACAGTATAATTCCTTAAATTTAGGATGACAGTTAAACAAACTACAACAAGTTCTGAAAAAAAAAATTATAACTCAAGAAGAGTATCCTATTAATATTCAATATTTCTGTCCGAAATTTTCTTTTGTTAGAAAGACAATGAGAATGTTATGTCCAAAAAGTCAATGGCTAAGTTTATTTATTTATTTGTAAGAAGAGAGCATGCCAAATCAGTTACTGCACATCAATCTAAAATTGATGCTTTCTGACCTATGTCCAGCAGCAGCATCCTGGTGGGAAAAACAGCTGGGTCCTCAGCCATACCCAGACACTTATGAAACCTAGATTCTGCATCTTGACTGCTTCAAGCCTCCAACTCCTAGCCAGCTCTGCATTTTGGTACTCCTCAAAACATGGCCACAGAGGCAGTGACCAACCAACCTGATTGTGGACTAGGCCTATGCCCTAGGAGAGATATAAGCCCTAAAAAGTCTGCAGCTTCAGGGAAAAATAATGGATACACCAGTAGTACTAGCCTCACAAAAAGTCCACAACTGTCATAAACTTCAAAAGGATCACAGAGTTTTTACTGAGAGTGACTTCTTCATTAAAGGGTGGAGTTGGAGAAATCTAGTGCAACATCCAACATATTGCCAGAGTTTAATCAGGCACCATTTTGGGAATAGGCTGACTGTGAGTCACAGAGTAACTGCATTACAGTTTCACACCAGGTTTTTCAGAGAAATACCCTACCACAGTAATTGGTATACAGACACAGAAAGGGTAAAAGCTAGACATAGATCCCCTGAGAAGTTCAAGTTCAGGCCAGGAAGAACGCAGCCCACACTCCATGTTAGGAAGCCAGGCTTGCTGAGTGTGGCTTTCAGAGATTGCTGAAGGTGCTGGCATTCAGTGCAGTGGTCTGGTTGAGCCCCCACCCTGCTGCCTACATTTTACAGAGGCCAGTGGTCTGATTGCTTCCCCATTTATGAATGTGAGTCCAGACACACCTTGGCTTGAACGATTGCCATGAACCGGGATTTACAGGTGGAGGGGCACCTAAAAAACCTACAGGCTGTAAAGCCCGGCAGCTAGGGTTATTACTTGCTGAATTCCAAGTCCGCAGGTCCTAGAAGGAAACCACTCTTTTGGAAATATAGAGAAATTTTTTTGAACATTTTTTTTCCTTTATTGATTTTTTTATGGTATTTGGAATTTTCATGTTTCCTGTTTTCTTTTTTTGTTTGTTTGTTTTGCTCTCTCTTTTTCTTTCTTTTTTACCTTTAGTTTGCTTCTGTTTTTCTATATTCTCCTTTTTCATGTTTGTCCTTTTCTGTTTCTTTTATCTAATACTATTGCTTTCTTTTTGCTCTTTAATAGGATCTTTATCTCACTTTTATTATCTCCTTCCCATCTTCTATTACTTAATTTTTCAAATTTTACTTTTTTTTCATGCTCCAGTTTCCCATACCCTCTATCATTGTTAGCATAACCATTAAGCTATATGAATCTATAAACAGTTAACTATACACTATCACTGTTAATTACTACTCTGTTGTTAGTAGATGTAAAACATTTCCACTTAGTAGATCTGTATTGAAGCTCAATATTTGATTTTCCTTAGTGTTTTTTTAAATAATTATAGTGCTCTTTTCTATGGTTAATGGTGGTACAGTATTGGTACATGGAGTATGTCAATATCCAGTTTGTCTTTGATGTTATTGTCACTGATTTTATTACCATAGCCAAGGTGACATAATTTTTGCTATCAATTAATTCTGTCCATATGCCAATATCTGTATTCCCTTGTAGTTATTAACAATATTGTGTCCCATTCCCAGAGAACTTGGTAGTGAGACAATTATACTGCAGTCTCCCTTCCCAAATTAATGGAGATGGTGATAGAGGGCCTATGCTTAATGAGACCTACATACATCACTGAGAAGCAGACAGTAGAAGAGGTCTCCATACTATCAACAAAGACTTTCACTATGATCACTATAGGCCTCAGCTCAGAAAACAAACAAACCAGAAACATAATGAAGCAAGTCAAAAAAATGTCTGCCAAAAGTTCCAACTTACCTCAAAGCCAATCCAGGGAGTATTGGGGTGAAGGAAATCTAAAGCCACACAGCCAAAGTATATGAAAGGATAACAGAGGAGATTTTTTTAAAAGATCAATAAGGAACCTGGTGAATTCAAAAAAGATACAACTAAATCTATAATAATCCTGATGAACAAAATGGCCAGTGATTCTACAGAAGACGTTATTAAAAATATAGCTGAGCTAAAAAAATCTAAAACAGAAGGAAAGAAAGAAAGAAATGTAAAACATGAAGGGCCAGAATGCAAAAGAATTAAAGTCCATGAAAAGATAGCATAATCTCTCAGGAGATTAAAAATTCTGTTGAAAGTATGAGCAGCAGATATGATCAGCATACTGACAGAATGTCAGAACTATAAGATCAGGCTGTTGTCAGTAATCAGCTATTGAGAGATACCTGAATCAATAAAAGATCATGTAAAATCAATGCAATAGCTTCTAGCTGACACAAAAAAAGATGAATCTAAGATTAACTGAAATTAGTGAAAAATCAGAAGATAACACAAATGAAATAAAAAGAAAATCTGTGTATAGAAGCAATAGCAGAAAATATTCCAAACGTGCAGAGAAAGAGACATACAGATAATTGAAATGTATAGAACCTCAAATAGTCATGAACAGGAAAGATCCTATGCCTGACACATCTTGGTTAAAATTCCAGAAGTTCCACACAAAAACAGAATCTTAAAAGATGTTAGAGAAAAGCAATGACTCACTCATAAAGGGAAACCCACTAGGATTATAGTAGAATTTTCAACAGAAACTTTAAAGTGTAGGAAAGCTTGGACTGAAATGTTTCAAACCTTAAAACAGATCATCTTCCAACCCAGGCTGATATATCTTCCAAAACTATTTTTTCAAAATGGAAGAGGAAATAATTTATTTCCATGATAAAGAGCACCAAAGAGATTCATGATCATGAAACCAGCACATCAACAAATTCTCAAAGATATCCTAGAAAGAGGTAAAGACGCTAAAGTGCCAAAAGGTCCAAGAGAATGAATGGACCAGGTAAAAGAGAAAGAAAAAAAGTAAGACAATAAGAGGAATAAGTTAATGTCTACCAGCAATAACTCTCAATTTGAATGGTCTCAATTTCCAAATAAAGTGCACGATTAGCAGGATGGGTCAAGAAACAACATCTAATGGTGTACTGTATGTAAAAAAACACATCTAACCCCACAAAAAAATTCATAGAGGGAAAATAATATTCCATGCAATGAAAATCCCAAAATAAATAAGAGTAATTATCCTGTTTTCAGACAAAGTGGACTTTAAGTCACAATTGATCAGAAGAAGTCAAGAAGGCCACTACAAAATGGTTAAAGGATCAATTCAATAGGAAGAGGTAATAATTATAAGCATGAAAGCATTGAACAATGATGCATCCCCCTTCATAGAACAAATCCTACTGGACATAATGGATCAGACAAACATAAATACAATTATATTGAGTAACTTCAGTTCTCTACTATCACAAATAAACAGATTAACTAGACAAAAATAATCAACAAAGAAAGAGTTAAACCAAACCTTCAAACAAACTTTTAATAGATATGTATAGAGTGTTTCACCAAAAAATAGAATACACACTCATAGAACTTTCTCCAAAATAGAACACATGCTAGCCATGAAAGCATGCTTAAGTAAATGCAAAAGAATTGAAATTATACTATGCCTGATATATCATAGTTTATTGAAAGTAGAACTCAATGTAAAAAAAAGCATAGAAATTTTGCAAATGCATGGAAATTAAATAATATACTCATGAATATGGATCACAGAAGAAATCAAGGAAGAAATAAGATGGTTCATGGAATTAAATGATAATGCCAATACAACATGCCAGAATTTATGGGACACAATGAAAGCAGTCTAAAGAGAAAAGTATACAGCATTCACAGTTATATATCTGTAGATGTCATCAGAAAACAGAGCAAGCCCAAATACATAACCTAATGATTCACCTCAAGGTCCTAGAAAACCAAGAACTATCTAAACCCAAAGCTAGTGGAAGCAAGCAAAGTATAAAGATCAGGGCAAAAATGGAAGAGACAAAAAAATAATACAAATAATTAATGAATCAAAGATGTAGTTCTTTAAAAAAATGAATAAAATACAGAAAACCTTAGCCCAACTCAATGCAATTAAAATTGAAAAAGGAGAAATCACAATGGACACTGTCAAAATCCAGATTATTATCAAATACTTCACAAACATGTACACCAATAAATTGCAGAACTCAGAAGAAATGGATAGATTCCTAGGTACACTAATTAGAAAACTAAATGAAGATATAAAAATCCTGAGTAATCCAAGAAGAGGCAATGAAATTGAAGCAGTAATTTAAAAAAAAAAGCTACCAACTAAGAAAAGCCCAAACCCTGATAGATTTACTGCCAAATTCTACAAGAACTTCGGCAACAACCTAATGCCAATATTCCTTAAACTCTTTAGTGCAAT
This sequence comes from Heterocephalus glaber, assembly GCF_000247695.1. The sequence continues at coordinate 3,408,990 of NW_004624770.1, forward strand.
TGAAGGGAAAGCAGAACTCCTAAGGTCATTCTTGGAAGCTAGCATTACCCTGATTCTAAAACCAGACAAGTACCCAAAAAATGAGAACTACAGGCCAATCTCTTTAAACATAGATGCAATAATCTTCAACAGGATACTGGGGCAACAAAATGCAACATATCATCAAAAAGATCATGCATTATGATCAAGCATTCCCAGTTAATGAATTAAAATAATTAACACACAAGGATAGTCAAGAAATCCCCAAGAAAAGTAATGAGGAAGAAATGAGTTCATTCCACAAACAATGAAAACAAACCATAGAATTGCTGAAATAGCAATTTAGAAGTTGCTTTTGCTAACAGGCACTGACTCTTCATTTGTCCCTGAAGAAGTCTGATGATAAGTAAAAAGAGGATAAAAGCTAGGCATCTATGTCTTCATTTTGTCTCTTCATTTTTTAAACTTTAGGAAAGATCCTTTCTCCACTCTTCTTATAAACATGCTAATTACTTCAGAAGCATCTGTCTAAAAACTGGTAATAAAAGGTCAGGTCCAAAAAAAAAAAAAAAAGCTCCAGAAAAAGCAAGCTTTGCACACTTTGCAGATGGATTGCCCCAGGATAGGACCGCTCCCCTATGATGAACAATCACTCCATGATGGAAACTGAGGCTGCCCCCCTCCACAGGAGCAGTCATTTCATGATGGAACTGGTTTGCTTCCTCAAGGTATAGCAACTTGTCCAGTACCAGCAGAGTCTCACAGAATCAAGCATGAGATAATGATTAACCAGAGCACAATTTAACTAAGACTCCTTGACTATGCAGAATTCTTGTCCCTGTTTTTGTTCTGTCCTTTATATAAAGTATAAAGACTTTGCTGACCTTGTAAAAACAGGGATTAAGGTGTTTTGTTCACCTTGACCTTACAGCGTGGTTATATTGAATAGATTTCTTTTCTACCTTATTACTATTTGTTCCATTTGTTTCTTGAGACAACTGGCCAGATTTGATCTGTTGGGACCCTCCGAAATCAATCCCCATCCCCAGCCTGGGAGCCTGGTAGCACTGCTATAATTAAGAGGGTTCTAGCCCATAAAAATGGAGAGACTAATGAAACAGTTGATAAAGTCAACACTACTCATATAAATTAATATATCAGCAAAGTGCAATATTGAATCAATGAAGTATATTTGAGGGGATTTTTGTTTGTTTGTTTTGATAAATGATATGAGTTCAACTCTTTTTGGCTGCTGTGAAAAAAAGATAAACCAATAAATCATTTCCTCACAGCATGCATGAAAATAGATGCCAAATACATCAAAAATCAAAATACTAAAAAATTATTTAAGGAGCTGGGGATTTAGCTCAGTGGTTTCGCCACCTGCTGTGCAAGCGCAAGGACCCAAGTTTGATCCCTGGTACCAAAAAAAAAAAATTATTTAAATATTAGCAGAAAATCAGGGTGAAATTCTGATTAAACTACATATAAGAAAAGATTTTCCTTTTTTTTTGAGTCAGGGTCCTGATATGTAGTTCAGGCTGGCTTTGAACTGATCTTGTAGCCCAGGCTGCCCTCTAACTTGCGATGATCTTCCTGCCTCAGCCTCCTGAGTGCTGGGATTGCATGCGTGTGCCATTATGCCTGGCTAGGGAAAGGTTTTCTAACTGCAGCTAAAACACCTGATATAATAAAATATTTATACATTTGACAATATCAAAAACATACATTTTATGGCAAGAATGCATTAAACAAATTCAAAAGGCACATGAAAATATGGGAGAAAATATTTTCCAAAAACAGAAATAGAAGAAATAGATGTTTCAATTAGACCACAGGTATAGAGCAAGAATCCCTAATATGAGAAGAACTTTCAAAAATTTGAGGAATGGGTAAAATTAATGACAGACAATTCAAAAAATATATATATATAATTATATAACAAGTATGTAAGTCTACAATGACTCACCAAAATAATTACAAAGTACATTTCAACAAGGGTTTGGACAAAAATCACTATCAGACAAATACTGCTACTATAATACAAAATGATTCAACCCAAGTGGAAGGACTTTAGTAATTTCTAAGAAAATCAGATATTCATTTGCCCTCAGTACAGCAGCTCAACATCTAAGAATGTACCTCAAAGACATAACTCCAACAATATTAAAATTCACATAGAAAGATTATTCATTTATTAGAGCACTTTTATAAGTGCAGCATATTGGAGGCTACATAATTGTGCAAGAATAGTAAAGTGAGTCAATAAACAGTGACACATTTATACAATGGCATAATATGTTGCCATTTGAAAAGAAAAAGGAAATGAAAAAAATAAGAGGAAGAACTTTGCATTCATAGAGTTAAAGTGATGGTTAAAGTGGAATGCCAAATTTATTGGCTTTGAAATCCATCTGGGGGATTGGTACACTCTTCTGGCTCTCTTGCTGAGTCATAGAGATGTGACTGTGAAGTCTCTGTTTGGTCCTCCACTCTTTTCCCTCTGACACTCTTACCCTGATCTGCTTCCAAGTCACCAGGAATGGAGTATCTTTCCTTTTCCACACTGTTCTGCCACAGTGCTTCTGCCTTGGAGGCAGCCATACATGGACTGAATCCCCTGAAACTATGAATAAAACTAAACTCTTCCTTCTTTAATTTTATGGTGTTAGGTATTGTTTCCCAGCAATATAAAAACTAATATAGAAAATCTGTGCCACAGAAGTGGGGTTGTTGGTGTGCCTATACCTGATGATGTGGCTCAGAAGCCTTTGAAACAGGTTTAGAGAAAAAGTTTAGAGATATTTTAAGTTGAGGGCTAGAGAAGCTCTAAAATGCTATAAACAAAGCCTTATGTATGATTCTGACCAGACTTCAGAGGATCAAAATGATAACAGGAATAAAAACAGTCAAGGTCAAGCTTAGCAGGTTTCACTTAGAATGAGAACTTCATTGGCACTTGAACTGAAGGCTATGTGCGTGACACTCTGGAAAAATTTGTCTAAATTTTGTCCTGAGACTTTTCAAGAGACAAGAATTAGGGCAGTGGACTAATTGATCTGGTGGAAGAAATTTCAAGGCAGCCTATCATTCAGACTATGGTATAATAATCCTTGCAACTTTTATTCAGATTTATAGTGAGAATTGGGAGCAAAAAGTACAGCAAAAAATATTGAAAAACATAATTTTTAGTGCAGAAGAGACTGTATGTACTTTTGTGGCCAAAGAAGATATGGTTTAGGAAGAAATGAATACAATTTAAAAAAATCAAATACTTCATATGGTATAAGAATATGCCTTGAGGGAATCTCAGGAATCAAGACTTTACCCATCACAGGCTCAGGGGTGCAAAAATAGTAACATTTCATTTGAGGAGAGAATCCCTGAGAACTTGCTCAAGAAGAGCCCTCTTGGGAATTGGTTCTTTAGGATTCACTTCACTCTGCTCATCCATCTAGCCCTCATTAGCCAAGGTAGCAATGGTTCCAAGGAGTATGACTACTGCTCCTACTAATAGCAGACCCTGATGTTGTCTAAGTAATGCTGATTTTATTAGTATGTAGAACATGAGAGTTGGAGGTGAGGGAGGATTCTACCCAAATTTTAAAGGCAGGCCTGGTAGACCAGGTAAAGAGCCACTGATCAAGCAATGTATAAAGTTGAGGGAATAAACCCAAAGGTACAGTGGAGGCCTCAAGAAGTTGGAGATGCCAGGAAAGTGGAATATCTATCAAAAAAAAAAAAAAAAAAAAAGCTGCGGAACTTGAATGGAGCCAGCCCAAGGGAGTGGTCATTAGGGCTGCAACTAGAAAGACTGTAAGGGTGGGGCCACCCAAATCACTTGGAACTCATATTTTACCAAAAGTTGCCTGCAGATACTAGCTATGGAACTACAATACTTGATGTTTGCCCTGTTGGGTTTTGCTCTTGCTTTGGTCTAATTCTTTTCTATCTCCCCATTCCTACATTTCGGAATGGGAATGTTTACCCTGTGTCAGTGTACCTTGGAATTATGTAACTTGACTTTTATTTCTTACAGAGGCTTGTAACTCTGAGTTTGCTTGAGTCTCAGAAGAGACTTTGACTTGGACTTTTGAAAAATACATGACTTGTTGAGACTTTGGGGATGGAATTATCATGTTTTGCTTGTATGTGTGATAACTGTATCATGATAGGTAGAATTAAAATTGGAGATTACATATGATTTAAGGAGGTACGTTTGTGTATCAAGATGACAAGGGGTAGGATGTGATATTAAAATGGAGTGTCAACTTGATTGTCTTTGAGATCCATCTGGGAGATTGGTAGAGCACAATTCTGTATATGTTTGGGTGAGTTACAGATGCATGACTTTGGGGACCATGTTTTTCCTGGCCACTATAAATTAAGCAGCTTTCCTCCACCACTTCCTCTTGTTATGACACTCTTGCTTTGGAACCAGCTGACCACAGACTGAATTCCCTAAAACTATGAGGCAAATTAAACCTTTCTTTCTTTAATTTTGAGGTACGGGGCATTGTGTCCCAGCATGGGGAAAGTGACTAATACAAAGCATTTCTGGTAAATACTGTTGCTCACTTCAAAGAGCCACATACAACCATTATTAAATAATACGCACACACACACTCACACATATACATAATGCTACATCTTTTATATAAGAAAAAATATGAAAAATACAGATGTCTGCTTATATTTTCAAAAGGAGAGACAGAAAGACTATCAGTAAACAATGGATTTGTTACTTTGGAAGATGAAAGGAGAGTTCTGGCATAGAAGCATACAGCAGGGAGCAGTCCTTCTACGAGTATGATTTTTCCTATTGTTATGACTTTGGGAAACATGTTAATATTGTACATACTCTGAAAATAAAACTGTGGCCTTTCAAAGATTCAATTACAGAACCTGCTAGTGCCAACACCTTTCAGCTACACCTGCCAGCTAAGTGGTCACACATTTTGATAACACATTTCTATGTTGTGAGGTCAGTGCAGAGACTTGCTAAGTCCTCCAGAATTCTGTAGATCAGTGACAAATATGTTGTGATGTTTCTTCCTTTATGGATCTTTAAATCATGGGACCCAAGAGGTGAAAATGAGAATGTCTTTTCTCACTATCCATTGTTGAACTTTTGACTTCCTGGAATTTTCGGTTCTGGTCCTCTTTTATTTTATTTTATTTATTTATATATTAATTGGTACATTTTAGGTATACAATACATTTACATTCATCATTGGGTGTTTGTACATGAACATGATGTATCTTAGTTCAGGGTGGTGGGAGGCGAAGGGAAAAGGGAAGAAAGGAAAGGAAAAATTATGAGAAAAAAAATGGAAATGAAATCTATGTAATAGGGAAGGGTGGTGAGGGTGAAGGGTGCATAGGTACTGGGGTTCTGGTCCTCTTGAAGTCTTTGTTCCTGAGGGAAACAAAACAAAACAAAATAAATTTCTACAAGAAACCCAACAATTGTCCATTAGGATAGAAGTTGAAACTACTGTGCCACTTGTCTCTCTCTTTTTATTTGTGAATCAATAGGAAAAGAAATGGGTTACTCCTGAGTAGTTGATTCTGATTACTGATAGAAATTGGGACAATCATGCACAATGGGGATAGGAAGAGATATGTTCAGAATGTAGGAGACTCCTATAGCAGTCTCTGGTATTCCTGGATTCAGTGAATAAATTTAGTGGAAAAATAGAATAATACAAATTAATAAGACTTTTAAAGCCCCAGATTTTTCAGCAGTGAAGGTCTGGCTACACAGCTGTCAAAAGTTGTGACACATAAAGTCACTTATTGAGAAGAGACAGCATATGAAATAGATCACACAAAAAGATAGTTATCTATCCAACTGCACCAATGAGGCCAGCTGCAAAAAAAGACTGTAATGATTAAATGTATTAATTCATATTTGATGTGCTAAGATTTGTGTTATAGTTTTTATTTTGTTTTTTCTCCTTCCCTTACCATCTAACACACTGCATGTAAATAGGTGTTCATCTTACATTTCAGTGTTAAAGTCTCAAGGTATCAAAAGGGAAATGTGCCTCAGCCAAAAGAGAAATGGACTTCAAAATATATAAATCATCTTTTGTGAAGAGGATTTGAACATTTTTGTCATGTAAAGGGCAGTTACATTACATCAGGAAGAACATATATTCTTTTTTTGTAGATTTTTGATTCACTGAATTTTTTCAAATGAATGCATGTTTGCAGAGTTGACAAGAAACGATTGTGATAGATTTGTATTGTGTTAAATTAGCTAAACTGAATGTGTATTTCTTAGAATTCCCTTTCATGGTGTATTAGTCAGATTTCCATTACTGCAACAAATAACTGACATAATCAATTTATCATGAGAAAAGGTTTACCATTTTAGAATTTTTGAGATTTGACCCATTGTCGGTCGGCTCCATTCCTCTTTGGCCTGTGGCAAGGTAATCATGGAAGGAAGTATGTGGCAGAGTGAATTGTTCCCATAATTGTGATATTTACACACAATAGAGTACTACTCTGCTTTATAGAAGGACAAATGAGACATTTGTAGGAAAATGGATGCTCCTCTGAATCGTAGAGTTAAGTAAAATAAATCATACACACAGCTTAAATATCACATAATTTCTTTTACATGAAAAATCCAGAATAAAAATAACAAAAAGATAAAAGATAATAGGAAGTAGAGATGTGGATCTTTCTGAAAGAGGAAGAGGATCAAGAGATCAAGGGATGAAGGCAGAAAGAGGTAATGAAGGGATGCATGGTATACACGTGCAAACTCCATCAAAGGGTTGTAAACATTATGTACTGCAAACATTTCCAAAAGAAAAAAAAGAAGAAAAAGAAGAGAATCAAGAGATAGGTAAGTACAGGGCAGAGTGAGGGAAGCCAAAGAGGGTGATATTAGGAATTAAGAGGTGTTGTGTACATGTACCAACTTCCCACAAGGAATGTAAACATTATGTACTACACACACATACAAATAAACTAAGAATAAATATATAGGAAAAATACAAGTATTCTCATAACTAAAAAAATATAAATAAAAAGACTTTACTAAATGTACTTGAAAACTTTTATGGTAGTTGTGTGAACAAAATCTGAAATGACTTTAATTTACCATTTACCTAATTTATAATATACTGTATAAGATAAGGAGAATTGTAAGGTTTATACATAAAGCAACCTGGATAAACTTCTCTGTAGGTGATCAAGGTTTTTTTGAAGCCATTTTCTTCTCTTCCTCTTCCTTCACCTCCTTCTCCTCCTCCTTTTCTTCTTCCTCTTCTCCTTTTTCTTCCATTTTCGAGACCTGAGCCCAAAGTATACAAGAATTAAGGAATGTCTTTTCAAATTGTTGTTTTCTTTTCTGGCAAGCTTCAGGAAGATATCCCCGCTCATCCACTTTGCAACTGTGTTGAAAGACTTCGTGTAGAGCCAGTGTCTAAGTTGATCTCAGAATTCAATTCATTGTGTGCTTGAGGCTGGTACACCAAATCTTGATTGAAAGTCATTACCTAGTATGAGTTGATTTTAAAACATATTGAGTTGTATTCAGATAAATGGATACTGGAGAGAATCAACAACTCAGTGCTTAAAACAACTAGCCAACTGTTGATACTGACTGAAACTATTCAAGGATAAGGCATTGTCAATGCAAAGCTGCATGGTTAATGACAATCAACTTTACTTAAAATTGTTTATATTTCATTTTGCTGTTTTAGGAGCAGTCTGAATAGGGACTAAATCATTTATAATCTTCCTGAATATTCACAAAAATGACAAAGAATTCTTGCATGTTTTAAATTGAAAGCTAATTTTGACTGCAATTGCTCTATTTTAGTTAAATCATGGGATCCATGAGCTCAGGCCTACGTATGTTGCCATTTCTATTTTTCTTTGGCTATGAACACAGATAACAATAAAAGAGGAAGATTTCTGGATCAATTAGAACCACCTTGTTTGGATAGTAAGTGTAATGAGGGTTGATTAACATGTAATATGATGCTATTTTATGCAGAAAAATTTAAACATCCAATTTTTTGATAGCAAACATTTTTATTAATACATATTTAAAGTACATAATGTTTCCATTCCTTATGGAGAATTGGTACATGTACAAATAGGTACATTCATTTTTTTTAAATCTCTTTTCTCTTCCCTCTCTCCCTGCTCCAACCATCTTTGGTTGGACATGTTCACACTGTTTTAATGTTTACATTCCTTGTGTGAAAATGGTATCTGCACACAACATATCTTAATTTCTTTCTCCTCCCTTTCCCCGTCCCTTCATCCCTATTCCTTCCATCTCTTGATCCCTGGTCCCTCTGAGAAACATCTGACTCCCTACTTCTTATCTTTTATTTTGCTCTTATTTATACTTTGGGATTCCACAGCTTACCATTCTTTTTCTACAAGGTCTCCAACGCACTTATATGTACAGTGCTGGGAAAACACATACAACAAAGCATTCCACTCTGCTTCAGCCATAAATTCTGAAATGGAATTGGGAGGAATTAAGTTAATCATATGAAAGTCTACTTTATGTTACATGTTCGATACGTTGATAATGCATTTACAAACAAATAAGTAGAAAAACCTGTCTAAGTGCCACAGCCCAAATCTTGGCCTTTGAATTTATTGTTAAACAAGTTGAAATTTGGAGAGGGCACAACTCCCAAGATCAGAAACTGCTCTGTCCAAACACACTTGATTCTACCATCTAATCCAGAGTGGTCTCTAACTCATCTGGATACCATTGCTTTGTCTTTCTACACAGAATTAAATGTGCCTTGAAAAAGGAGCCAAAATCCACAGGCAGTACAGAGAAACACATATTTGTATCTGTGCATGAATTTAGAGACATGAGACAGGTGAGGCAGACATAAACCTGTATTCTAGAGGCACCATATGTAGTCTTGGAATTCTCAGAGCTCTGGAGAGAATCTTGGATTCATTTATTGGCTCCATTATTTACTGCCAGGTAAATCTCAGCAATTTTTCTGAACCAAATTTTATGCCAGAAAAAAATGTGAATTATAATAACATCTATTTCAAAAAAGGCTAAAATGAGATTGAATTACTATATAACAGAGAGGTGCTACTTGGCATGCACAATTCTTTACATTATGAATTCAAAGATAAGATATAATCTTTTACATTGTGATATTGTCTGTTGCATAAAGATTTACATGAAATATAGATAATTTATTGCTAGCTGATAAACACCATACTCATATCCATGGGCAATTGGTACATAGAAGAGAGACACTTGGTTCAGCTTAGAGGCTCAGCAACCACAAATCAAAGGAGAAGATGGTTATTCTCAGTCTTGACAGATTTGTAGAGATTACTCAGGAGAAGAAAATAAAATACGTATTCAACATTTTAAGCAGAACAACATAATATATTCAGAGCTCAGCTAAGAATTTTATATTACTGGGACACACAAGGAAGGGCAATGATTAGAAGATAAATTTTAGAAGTAAAATAGGGTCAAAACATGAATATGTTGACTTAAAAAGCTTATAGGTGATAGTAGCTTTTCAAACTGAGAAAAGAAAAAAGGAGACTAACAAGTCACATGTTTTTCTTTAAAAAAAAAGGAACTTTGAAAACCTAAAAACGCTTTATTATTTTACCATTCACTTATTCTAGGAAGGTTTTTCTATTTTTTAGAGAGAGATTAAAAATTGATTCACTCTGATTTTGAAGCAAGAAGGTTCAAAGTTGATTTGGCCTTGATAGACAACTGGAGATATTATTTCATGCAGCAACCCATCCAAAACTCTTCTCCATTTTGGGTTATCCTTTCGGAGCTACAAGCCTCTTAGCTACTGATGAGGGAAGCAGAATGTTTACAATCTAACCCAAAACAATAAATGCAAAAACTATGCAGCTTCTGAGCTACATAACTCTTTTTTGTTCCATCCTAAGAAATGGTATAAACGTTTTCTGAGGTTGAAATAATATCTAAACTATTTTGAATGTTAGCTGAAGTCTAACTGTGTTTGTTTGCTGCAGCTGGTATAGTATTTCAGAAAGTTTGTTACTAAGCACTGAGCCATGCTGAGAAAGGTGGAAACAGTAAGAAGAGAAGCTCAATTCATATGTAGTTTCAGCAGTGGAGAGACAATGTTTGCAAAAAGAAAGCCTAGTTGCAAAACTAAATGGCTTGACATGGATCAGTCCTAGATACAATGAACATAGATGCAGATATATTTTAACTCAGAAAAAAAAAGGATACAGAAGACAAAGCAGAACTAAAAGCTAAAGAAGTGCACATGAAAGAGGAATAAAGAGTAGGTATAACAGGTAAGCATGATAGTTCAGGCAAAGATCAGGATCACAGAGATGGAGGTGCAGTCTTCCTGAAAACAATAGGATAAAATCACTCAGCATGGTCTCTGCTGCATGTCTTTATGCACATCTGACCCCTCCCTTTGACTTTCTCTGAGCTGTATGAGACTGGTACTAGAGAGCTCTCAATCTATTCAGTATTCCACCTCTATTCCCAGAGCTCCTACCCCTGTGTTTAATGGTGACATCCCACTAAATGGAACTTGACAGAAATAAAGTCTGTCACTATAGCTAGATTCAGAATTAATCATTCAAATAAATAAAATATAGGAGGAAACTTGGGATAATCCATAGCTATATTCCTAAAGAGTCTATTTCAGTCCAAAGTTGTTTAACAGTGATTCCAAATAACCCTAGATCTTGTAATAGGAATGAGAAAATTCCTGTAAGGACCTCCGCTCAGAACACTGTTCTGCAAGACAGGATTCTGCATTCATCTGACTACTTCAGAGCTCTATGATGTTAGAAATATTTTTGAGCCACATCTTCTACATAAAATAAAATGAGTAATTATTTTTCTGTCAGCTCTAAACTTCTGTTATTCTGAATTCTAATAAATGATACATTTTATAGAAACTGAGAAAGAATGCTTGTTAAGATCAAAGTGGGGTTAAAATATACAAAATGGCTTAGGAAACTACAAATGATATATTATTATTATATATAATATCCTTTGTTGAAGCAATAGTCTCAAGCCAATTTCGTTTTCTGACAATCAAATTAAATTTCTTAAATTTGGTGAAATGTTCAACTGAGCTAACAAAAGTCTTTGTGCTTGGTTTATTTGTAAAAAGTAGTTAAAATTGTACAGTGACTGCCAATATTTAAATGTGTAGAAGAAGTTCAGGGAGATAACAATACTTCCAATTGTGGGATACCAACATAATTGGGTGTTAAAAAACTTATTTTCGAGAAGTTCAGATTTTGATTGCATAGAAGTGTTTTATTTTCACAGTAACCAAACAAATAAATAAACACAAAGTGCTTTTATAACCCAAAGGCAGAGTCATTCCAGCGAGTATGTAGGTCATCTGTTGTTTTCTGGTTCTGTTTTTTTCCAAACAAATACTTCTTTTCACTCATCACTGACCATTAACGCCACTACAGTTCTTTCAGGGTTGTTTCTTAAATTGCTTTCCATCAGTGAAATCTTGAAATCCTACAATACAGAGTTTAAAGTAGGCTTCAACTGAATAAGACAACTCTAATGGCAAGGATGAGGGGCTCCCTGGAGGGAAGGGCAGGGTAAGACTACCAATGTCGCACTATTTACGAGCACAGATGAAGGAGCCAGGCCCTGCTCAATGTAGCTGGGAAGGCTTCATGCTCTTCCTGACATTAGTATTTCTCTCATTCATCTTCTTTCCTTCTTTCTTCCTTAGTTGCACTGAATTTTTTTTAATTTTTGGAATTTTAATGTTTAAGAAAATAAAGGCAGTATAATCTCTCTACGTGACAGCTTGCTACAGTAGTAAGAACATAAATCATTTCTGAAATCGAGTGGCCTCTTAAAATCTTCGTTCAGCTATCAAAGCATAATCTATGCAGACCTCATTTGTCCACAATGTGGAAGAGTGAGGAAGGGGGCAGGGAGAAGGAGAGGTGACAGGAGGGGAGGAGAGGAGAAAAGTAATAAAATCTGAGAATATTTATTACTTCTAGTTTAAAGGTTTAAAGTGTGATTTTGAGGATAAAATAATAGCAATACACGTGAGGATGCTCTGTAAATCTGATGACACTGCACAAAAGCTGGACACTTTAATTGTATGTCCTAATGGGAAATAAAGGCCTTCCATATTTATTACCCAGCTTGACCATTTGAAAGAGAGAGGTGATTCAAGAAAGGTAAATAGGGTATGTGGCAATAAAAGCTAGGTGGGGAGTCTATGAGCTCATCCTAGAACTACTAGTAACCAGTGAACTTGCTGGCAGGAAGTTTAAATGCCCAGCTCTTGTGCTTCCTGTGCATAACCCTGGATTTGGAATTTCCATTTGAGAGCTTCTCTTGGGATCAACTTGCTTTTGGAATTCACCTGAAATAGAACCTTTGCTTGTTCCCTTCCTGTCCTTGGGTATGCATTTGGAGCATGGCCTCAATAAATCACTCACATCTCATTGCATGGCTTTAGAACCACATCTTGGACAAGTCAACCTAAGAAGTGCAACTAATTCATTTTTTGTATGAATTCAGCAAGTCTTTATGGAACATCTGCTAAGTGCTTGCACTGTCCTCTTCCAAAAAGCAGGGGGGAACACAACAAACTCATCTGTTTGTTGTGCAAGTCATACCTTGTTGGGGAAAGTGAGAAAATAAATGACTAGATTTCTGAGACAACTATCAAGGACAGCTAAAAATGCTATGACTGAAAATGAGCCAGTGTTTCAGAAGGTACTAGTGACGGACAGAAAGTGCTATTTTAGATCCAGTTTGAAGAGGTCTCCATGAGAACTCACGGGTGGACAAACAAAATCCATCTTCGTGGAAATATTTTTTTTCTTATTGTGTCTCAAAATTGTGATTCATTTTGGCTTAAGCCTGTGTAAGAACTTAACATGTGATGAGTTCCCTGGAGGCCTTGAGAGGACAATTCCTCTCAGAAGGACAAGGACCCAAGATGGGACAGGCTGAGACTGCCTAGCAGCCCTGCGTTAGGTGAGGAGGAGGCGGTGCATCTGCTCTCCTCCTCAGCAGCCTGGCAACACAGGACCAAAGCGGAGAAGCTGCATTGATGCTAAGGCCCGTTTCTGGAGGTCACACAGAAGCCTTTCAGCCCTCCTAGGATCCAAGGAAGGAGTGTATTCCATTGTTTCCTTGGTCTCCTAATAGGAAAAATATAGTTTTAACTCTATGTATCCACATAGTTATGAAAATGCTTTAGTGAACATTGTAGGTACTAAATGTCTGATAGAGGCATGTGTGTGTGTAATGTCCACGTGCACGTGCGCACAGGCTCCACGATTTGTTTTACACACAGAGGAGTTACCTGGAGTTCCTCTCTTGAAAATTATGAGTATATATTTCCCTCAATCTCTGGTTTAAGTTAATTATAAAAAAGGGGTGTGTATTTACAGTTTTGTAAATTATTACAATAAAAGACACAATCCCATTAATCACCCTTAATGTACCTCCCATCACTTTAAACACACTTATCCCATAATTCTTGATGCTTTCTGAAGCAGCTCTGGAAATCCATTTTGTGAGTGTCTCTAGTTGCAGTGTTGTGGCTGCCCCAATGTCCTGTATGCATTTAAAATGCTTACCTTTCAGCAGGGTGTGGTGGCTTGTGTCTGTAATTCTAGCACTCAGGAAGCTGAGGAAGGAGGATCCCAGTGAGTTAGAGACCAGCTTGGACTACAAATCCCTGTCTCAAAAAAATATTTACCTTTCAGAGTCATTTGGACTTTGAGGAAGAGCCAGAAGTCACACTGTGCCAAATCTGGCACATTAGGTAGATGAGGCCACTCTCTAATATTTTTATGAACTGCCTTTCCTTTCCACTGAATGGAACTTAAGCAGAGCACTCATCTTATCACAGCCAGCAAAAGATGCAAAAGAGGCCTTCCAGAACTGTTTCAGAAAGTGGCAAGAACCTATGAGATAACTAATTTTGAGGCAAAGGAAATTGTTTTGAAGGGCATCAATTGTAATATGTCTTTTATTATAATTATTTTTAAAATTTAAGCATTTATTGTATTTTTCAATCACTTGTACATGCACATATACAGATAGATTACATGGATATAGACATACACACAGAGAAAATACTGTATATAATAACATGTGTAAATTAACATTTGCGTATATTGATTTGCCCTTTTTTACATCTCTTATTTGAGAAATGCAATCTTTCTGAAGCATTTGATTCTGCTTGCAATAGAGCATGCTAAAAATAAGCTAATCTATAATGTATCCCAGTCTCCTAGGTATTTCAGCCCTTGGATAAAAATCAAAACTGAAATGCAACCCATGATTTATGCTATAAAATTCAAGTTTCCCATAATCTTAATAAAATACCCTCAAACTAAGCATCCAAAAGTGGCTATTCAATAATCAAGTACTGCTGGCTTTGTTTCCTGGGAGGAAAAACTAAATGGAATATTTTAAGCAAATCATGGACAGAAATGTAATGCAGCGCCTCAGAGCCTGTGCCTGCTTTCCAGAACATCAATTCCTGGGCTGCACCAGGATCCGGTCTGAAAGGAACGAACCATTTGGACTTTGTGGTTGAGCCTGATGGCAGCAATTCAGCACAAGTCATTTCCATCCTGAGAGCCTGCAATCTCCTTTTTCTGTTTTTGTGAAGACACAAAAAATAAATAAGCCTAGCAATGTAGTTTCTTCCATTGATCAGACTTTTGGCATTAAAAATGTCTGTCCTTTAACCTTTTCCTTTAAAAAAATCTTACAGTGACTCAGATGTGTATGACATGAATATGTCACCCAGAAGACGCTATAAACAATACTTTTTTATTACTGACAAAGTAGAAAAATGGACATGTTATAAGCTTTCTACAAATTACTATTTAAAAATACAAGACATGATTGATCACCAGATGGAGCAGTAGAAATGAAAACTGGGAGATAAAGATGGAATACAAATATTTAATCATAAATGGGAAAACAATGAAAATCTGAGGATAACTATATTCTACTTGCAAATAATAACCTTTCAAATGAGAATGAGTCACTTAAGGAGCCTAACTCAGAAACATAATTCCAATTGTATTATAAATACAAATTTTTGCCTGTGACACCCTCACTATGACTCAAAACATTTTGTTTAGCTATTTTAATTTGCAAAGCCTGATATATTAGAATTGGTAGATTGCACTAGTCAACAAACATCACTTCTATTACCAAATAAAAAGTCATTTTCTTTTATAACTGAAAGAAAATATGATAGTATCATAGACCATATTAAAATCTGTCTGACAAGAGATATGGATCCGTACTTGCAAAGGCTATATGTAGAATTTCTTTTAAGATTAAAAAGTAAAACCGTTGTTTCCCAGAATGTTGATAAAATGAAAAGTTATATTAAAATAGTTAACCACTGGTACAGTATTATGTCTTTATTCAATTGAAGTATTCTAAATCACTCATGTATATGTAAGACCGTAACTAATAAGTTTATCAAATTTAACTCTTTTAAGCCCAATAATAATATAACAACATGTAGGTTCATTATTCAATAATAAATGCCTAAGTATTGGAGTTGGATTTTCTGGCACCATGTAAATTTTAACCAATCTGTACTAAGTTAGGAGAAGTTGCATTAGAAGCTTCCAGCACTTAATATAAGCACTGAGATATATTCATTAAAGAAGTCCTGTTAAATTTATGAAATCAAAGCATCTGTGTCAAAGATGTCCTTATACTAACTTCTCTCTCTACTCTTTGGTGTGCAGTAGAGAGCTGTTGCCAACTACACCAGCCATTCACCATGTCCTCACACACTCTGAAAGGCCCAGCTTCTGAAAGGATATGATGGCATCTCCCTGAATATACTGCAATAAATCAAAATAACCATTGTGAGATATGATAAGCTATGAATATTTTGTAGGATCATATTTCAATGTGATTTTTATATTTATTTCTGTGACGCTTGGCAGCAGACTTGTCCTGCAATGCTAACCTAATTCTCCAAGTCTACAATTTTATGTACTTGGTCCTTTGGCAGTAAAGGGGCAGGGTAGAAGTGACAATTCTACTAAAAAACCTATTGTAAGACTCATACAGTTTCTTTTATAAGATTGGTATTTAAGAAGCATGAGTGGCTTAAGATTCCTAGGATAAAGGAAGTAATCTTCTGGCTTCCCAGTCCTCCTATGGCCTGTCAGAGTGCTGCTCATGCTAACACATCCAGAATAGTTGAACTGAAAGAGAAAAAAACCTAGGATTGCATCATTTGCATAATCTTAAACAAAGAGCTGAAGTAAGCCAAGCAACCAATTCTGCCTTGAGCAATAAGTCTTAATAGAGTACAAAGATCTTCCACATCAATAAACAATATCTTCCCAAAGATCATTGACTGGTAAAGATTCCTGGCACTTTTATTCTTTTAGTTTTTGATTTCCTCATTGGCCAAATTATGCATCTGTGCACAAAATTCACCACCCAAAATCAAGTTTAAAAATGTGAAAGTACTACAGCAATCCTAACTGTTGTGGATATTTTCGTATCAAGAGCATATAAAGGCCAATTCAGTAATGTCGAATTCCTGATACAGAATTTGCAGACTTTTATTTTTATTCATATTAGTTCTCCAAGCTCTAACTAATGGTTTCTTATTAGCCAGTATCCTGCTGGTTTTGGATCATCCAAATTGTAGCTCAGAGCTTTGGAATTCAGACTCTTCAATAGGCCCATGGTGATTCACTCAAGAATTCAGTTCATTCAGAGAGAATGCTTAACAGATTAAAGAGTAATCCATTGCAATTTTTCCATGGGGTTCTTGTCTACCACTTCATGGTAATATCAGTGTGAATAAGTAGTATTTTCATAGGGAAGGTCATTGCTCTATTAAAGTTCAGGTCTAATACTCCATGATTTCTTGCTAGGCCTATTAGCTTTCTGAGAAAGGATAGTAGAACATAAGCTGTATCAAATGGACTGATTGCTAGATGATGACTCAATGAAAGCTCAGTTCTACCTGTTTCTTGCTATCCTTTTGCAGTCAGTATCCGGCTGGGTACTTGGGTGGAATATAATTATTATGCATTGCAGATTCATATTGACAAAAAATAAGCCACTTAATTGGAAAAAGTGCTTTTTAGATAAATACAATATTTAAAATAACAAACTTTGAATGAGTTTACTTATCTATTTTTCTGGGAAATAATTTCATTGTTTAAAGGGTTGCATGGAAGACAAAGAGCTTTGCTTTCAGATAGAAAAAGAGTCTAATTATGAAACGATGTCATAAAATCTCATAGAATTGTGAAAATTAAATGGATTAACACATGCCAAGTGGCTAAGGCATGAGGTTTACAACAACTAGAAGTAATCAGAATACATTCATTTTCATTATTGTTAATATGTAATGTGAATGAAGTTGCCCATGATACTACTAAGTGTAAAAAGCAAAATATCCTGTTCAGTAAAGTGAACTCCCCCAAATAAAATTCAATAAAAATAGAAGCAATATTACACATTCATCCTTGTTCTAAATGATAGTACAAAATAGATATTAGATGTCACTGCCTTTATCTCGCTAAGGTAAGCAGTGGAAATAGAACTTGTAACTGAAGGTTTTCGCTCATTCCAGCATCCAGTCTGGAAACCCACTAGCCTGAACTGTGATCTTGTGCGGACCTACTTCTTGTGTAACTCATATGCCCTGCACATTTCAGCTCTTCCATGTAAATGTTTCCGTTTCTGGTATTACATTTTTGTCAGAAATTCCTTTTTGCAACTAGATTATTTGATACAATTACTTTAGAGAAAGACTGGATGAAAATATTGGACACTATCTTACTCTTGAGAGCATATTTGCTTCTTACTGGTGCTTCTGTTGTTGGTTTGAGTAGTTCAGGGGAAGGTGGACCCCGCATTCCCACAATGGCTGCTCTCACTCAGTCTTTTCCCAGAGGGAGACTCAGGAACCAGATAAGGAACGTTATTCGCCTAGGTTGCTCTACCATTTCTGGGTTCCCTAAAAAAGCATCTATCCCTCTCTCAAAAGGTTGTAAAAAGCATGTGCTCCACCTCATGAATCCCCCTGCAGTTACAGAAGGGAAGGATTATTGAGATGAGATGAGGGAGTAGAATCAGAGATCCGGCCTAAGGCTGAGCTGCGTTTTCAAATCTAAGTTTTATTAGTTTTTAAAAATTGATATATTTGATCCCTACCTGACTCCTGTACTTATGTATAAATTACTTCTGGGCATGGAAAGACAAAAAGTAAGATGATCCCCCATATAAACATCTTACAACTCACAGTAAACAAGTTTTCTTTTGATTTTATGAGGCATTGGTCTATGCTTTTGTAGGCAAATAATCTAGGAAAGAGGAATCTGAACAAACCTGTATGTAGAAATACAGTGGTAAGTCAAAAGAGGTGGACAATGCAGAGATAGTCACTGGAGTCTTCTGAGGGAAAGGAGCACCAGAACTTGAGCATCCCCTGTCCTGCCATTACCTGCTGAGTTTCTGACTCCCAGAGTGGAAAGCAGACATGGGTTATACATTCTTTTCCTGTCATCAGTAATTCCAGATTTAAAGACAAGACTTCTGTTTCTTATTTTTTCTTATTTTGCCATGCTTTAAATGTTCTTAAATGAGGCTGAGCTGAAGACACAGAGACAGTTGAATATTCATAATACTGAGCATTCTTGCCTTTCTCCTGTAAAACTCATTTCTCCTTTTATGGATTGACTGATTGATTGATTTTAGTGCAAGGGTTAAACCAAAGGCTTTTCCACTGAGCTGCGTTTCCAACCTTTTGTTATTGAAATAAGGTCTTGCTAAGTCACCAAGTTGCCCAGACTGGCCTTGAACATCCTGTCTTCCTGTCTCATCTTCCCAGAGTGCTGGATTTATTTGTTTTATTTTTTTCAGATGCTACTGCTTGTTAAAGAAGACTGTCGTTGGAAATAATTGCTTCATGAAGAGCCTATCAAATAACTGGTATAGGGAGTTAAACTCTATTTTTTATAACAAAGTTCCATCCTCACGAGTGGCAAGGCCCCTTTCTGTAGGATGAAGTATTTTACCTTATTCACAAAGAATAGCATCTTTCCTACCTGACCAGTAGAGGCTGCCCATTGGTAACAAAAGGGTTAAAACCCTTAGCAGTAGAGCTCCCTGGTAAAGCCATTCCCTCTCGGTAGGAGGTCAGAAATGGCAACATTGACCTTTGGCATAAAACTGTTTCATTCTTCACAGTGAGTCTCCACCCATTTTCTCCAAAAAGTAAAGGTACAGACCTCCTTAAGTAAACCTAAAAGGCCTTCTGTAACCCAGAGGGAATAGTTGTTTTTTATTGTATTTTATTTTATTGGTACATTTTAGGTATATAATATAATGGCATTCATCATTGGAAATTTGCAGCTTTACATAATTTCTCTTGGTTCTTATTTTTCCCCCTTCCCCTGCCCTCCCTTCAATCCCTCCATTCCTCCCTATTTGCAAAGACTTTGTTTCCATTTTTTCATTTTCTCATATTAATTCCAGAGCGAATAGTTTTGTCAACTATGATCATATTTTAAACACAATGCAGGTCCTCTCAAAAGATCTATGAGGTGCCAAATGATCCAGGAAAAGACATCACACTTGCTGCCTAGAGGCTCTTTTCCCCTCCCCCAAACCTTTATTAAAACTTTTTACCCTGATGGCCCAATTCCTTCCTTGGGAACTCCAGCTCTCCTCCTCCATAGTATACTCTAGACAAAATAAACTCTTATCTTTACTTTTAACCTTACTTTGTTAAATTATTTTTACCACTCAGTTACCAGGTCTCCATTTGCCATCTCACAAGGCAATAGCTACACACAATGGGCCTCAGCATGGTACACAAGTGTGCCCAGAGAGAAAGAAAAATATTTTCTATAATATTATAGGATATGAGCTTTTATTATTATTTCAGTTTTCTTTTTAATTTTTTTTTTAAATGGAGTCTAGCTAGCTTGCTTAGGCTGGCCCTGAACTCCTGGGATCTAGATATGCTCTAAAGAAGCCAAGAGTGCAAGTGTTTTAGCATTCCTTAAAGGTTGATCTGTATTTTTGAAGATGTTATGGATTCATAATTTTAATATGTTGTTAACTATTATCCACAAGGATAGACCCTCTTTCACCTAGACCTGTACTCATGTAACTCTGTAAATTTGTAAATGTGATTTTTTAGCAAATAGGGAGGTAAAAGAATCAATGAAGTTACACTCTGTGTTTTCATACTCATGAATGAAGCCCAATATTTTGTTAAGACTTAAGGGTCATTTTCTTCTTTTGTTCTATAAAAAATTTCGTCATTGTTTTAACCTGGTTTTGTATTACTGTGTGATTCTTTTCCTTATCTATTTGTAGGAACTCTGTATGGATTAGAAATATTAACCATTTCTCTATTGTGTAAGTGGTAGATATTTTCCTACACTGTTATTAATTTGACTCTGCTTATAATTGTTTTTTCGCTGCATATTTGCTTTATTTTTATGGAGTTGAATTTGACAAATTAAAAATGTTACGATTATTGAAATTTGAAACTTTGTAAGAGAATCTTTAATCTAGCATCATAATTTTACATTTCTTTTAGATACATTTATACCTTTTTTATATATTTCAGTAGCGTGACTATTTGGAATAGATCCTGGTTTGTGACATGATGCATGAATTCTACTTAATATTCTTATCAGACCATGATCTACTTATTCCCATATAATTTATTACCTAATCGTTTTTCAAGTGGGTCTCCTCCTGGGTTCTCTGTTCTTTCACATTGCATTGTCTATTCTTTCACATGCCAGTAGCATGCTGGTTTAATTACTAACGGTTTTAAATCTTAAAGATTTAGCTCTTCCTTTGTGCCTTTCTTTTCATATCTTCTTGCTTGTTTTTTCTTATTTTTTTCTTAAAGATTTTAGTTTGATTCATTTTGTGTACTCCCTTCTCGAAAAGACTTACTTGCATTTGATTCACATTTAATATTTATAGATGTGTCCACCTCAATCAAAAATGTTCACTCTTTCCTCTGAAACATGCTTGTACTTCCTCTCTATGTCGGTCATCTGCATGTAGCCTTTGGATTTAAGGCTAACTACAGTTTTCAGTGTAGCATCTTCTTAATTAGATCATAAACTGATTAAAGAAAGTGATTCTCAAATGTATCATACATTCAAAAATGTATGTGTATATGTGATACATGCCTACTTTATTTTCATTAGTTTCTCAGCATTCTTCATCTCCTCTAATTGTTGGTGCTCAGTCATTCAACACAATCACCTCAGGTTCTTCTATGCTAAATAATGAATTAAATGTTTGGCCGTGCTCTAATAAGCAGAAAGCTCTTTCCTTATCCACAATCCTGCCTTTTTGTCATCCATCCAGGTTTTAATCACTGACAGAAGTTTCCCCCTCCTCCGTCTGTTGCCAAGAATTTATAGATTCTTGGGAATCAACCTGCAACAAGAAATGGATTTGTCCAGGGGCAGCAGCTAACTCTGTGGTCTCTGGTAAAGCTGGTCTGTGGATAGACCAGATGGCAAGAAAGCTTCCTGTGTGTTCTCTAAATGTAGGCACAGATTCCCATTGTCAGGTGATACTCTGGCTAAAAATATCTCTTTTAAGAGGCATTGAAAATCTAAATTGAGTACATCTGGCAATCCTCCTTTATTTACTCTTTGTTAAGCATCATAAAGTATATTTTCAAGGCAGAGAGGGATGATTTACATTTGCAAAGCCAGGGCTGATTTATTCCTAACGAATTTTGCTCACCCACATGATTTGTGTTCCACCTTCCAAGATCTGTTAAGCTAGTTTTCCAGGTGCAGAGGTGAGAGTTGCCAGTGCATAATTTTTGGATTACCCTTAACTCCCTTCTGCAAAATGTTCAACACTTTGGCTATCCTCCAATCTCCAGCTATAGTCTCTGCTTGAAAGGATAAATTACACATTTTCATAATTATATAGAAATAAAAACACATTTTACCCCTGAAGAAGCCAAATCTGCCAACTATCTTAAAACATCTTTATTCTCCTGTACTGGAACCTAAAAATATGCTCTGTCTCAAATTAAGTCTCTTTTGTACAATTTAGTAGCTTATAATGAATCTTTAAAAGATATGCCCTAAATTTAAAACACATAGAATTAGATAGTATAATTAATGAGCATTTTAAGAAAGATAGCAGTGTAATTGTTTTCGACACTAGACTGTATTAAACCCTGGAGGAAGCCAGCTATTTTACAGGTAGCTATCCAGAGTGTTTGACCATAGCATACCAAAATCCCTTAAATAAAGCAAGTGTCTATGCTTGTTTGCTTCTTCAATTATAAAATATTTTCTAGAAGTTTCTGTTAATACTTACAATATCCATAGAATGTAAAAATCACACATGTAGGTACAGTGTTTAAAAGGTGAGTTACTTGAGTATGACATAAACATTGTTGCATTAAGTATAAAGACATAGCAATATTTGAAGATCTGGTCTATAAACTCCAGGATTGTGATTTCTCTACAAGGAGTCCTCCTGTGGTAGTTCTTTAATTGTTCAATATTAATATGTTAGTACATTTTATTAATAAAATAATAGAATAACATCTGAAGAATATCTGGGCAAAAGCATGGACCAGCATGTTCCAAATGGTACTCAGAATGATGACATTATATTAAGATTTGAATGCTTTTTAAACTTTTCCTAGGAAATCAATGTTATCCTCTCTGTGAAAAAGAAAATAGGACAAAATTATTACCGAAAAGATTAAAGCCAGTAATAAATTTAAATCACATAATAGTTAATAATCAATAATAGTTAACCAACAGTAGAATAAACAGAATAAGTTCTCATAAGAGTGGTACATTAACATTAAGCCATATTAACTTTCATTGATCAAGGTGTAAATATATACATAGACCTATTGCATTTGAGCAAGTACATTAGCCTTGCTCAAGATAAAAAAACCAAATCCATGACCTTACATTTTAAATGGTTTATTAAAATGAATATAGAGGGCAAACAGAACTGACTTTCTGAATGTACTTAAATAGACCCTAGCATATCTATCAATATCATTACATCTCTTATATTGCAATTACTTCTTTTAATTTATTTCTATGAAAGTATAAAGAAAGCGTGAAAAATCAAATAACACCAAAGTGCAATAATATTAACACTGTCTCAATATACCTGATGCTATTTTCTTATTGAGAAGCAACCATTTATAATATTTATACCTTTAAAATGTTTAAAATTTATCAAATTTAAACTTTGTTTGTTGACATGCCATTTAAAGAGAATACCAGAGCTAAAGCACAGAATGACATTTAGCCTTAACTCTGATACTATGTAGCACTACTGCAAGGCTTATGAAAAAAAACAACCACAGGACACATAGCCTAGAATCCATGCACTATCGGAAACACCAACTCCTCTTGTTCTGATAAAATACTCAGAAAGTGTGGCTTGACAACTGATTTATTTATGAAATGGTTCTCTTACTTCTTTATCTCAGAAGTGGAGAAAAAAACTCAGGAAAGGAAGAATTGAAACTTAAATTCCTACTAGTAATATACAAGGCACCAGGTTATTTTGAATCTGTTTGCTATAAAAATGAGAATGTAGAGGTTGTATTTTCATCTCCAAACACAAACTCACTGTATCAAACTCTTGGTCTGGACATCACTTGTTTGGTCAACCTCACATATATTCTTCTGGTATTTAATTGCAATTGATGTAGACCCTAAAGTGTACACAAGGCAGTGCTGGGAACCATTCACTATTGCCGATGCAATAACCTTTGTGAAATTTGCAATGAATGAATTAAATCCAGAAGGTATAAATGCCTGCTGAAAGGACGTATAATGTCATGAATGATTTTAAAATCTTCTTTGAGATTGATAAAGAAGTTAGAAACAAGTCATCCTCACAGCAAAATAAGTTGGTCGAGAAAGGTTTGCTGATGTGCTTGAAGTAGATGTACTTATTGAAAGGGAAGAGGTAAATGAGAAATTGGAAGAACTCACTGAGATATCCATAGAAGAAAATAGATGGAGAAAAACTGCAAATAACTAGTAAAGCAGACTTTGCCAAATTTACTGAAATATTTTAAATTGCAGTTACTTAAAAGGAAAAATTATGGAATATGATCCTTGCATGGAATGCTGCATTAAAGTCACATGTATAGCTACCAAAGGATAACTTCTGCAACAATACTCCAATGAGTTAAAAAGAGACAACTGCAATGTTCTTCCAAAAGGGCTTCACCAAAAATTCTTCCAACTCAAAGATTCCCCAATCACTGCCACTATCACTCCTGGCAGTCAAACATCAGCATTATCATGACTCCATATCGATACAGGAGAAATATAACTCCCAATCTGCTCCATGTCTGGGTTGCTGAGTTGGTGTCCCTGGAAAACAGGGAATGAATTCCAAGGGACAGAGGAACTTAAGAGTAGGAAGGTTTATTAAGAGAGACCTCATAAAAGATGGGAAGGGTCCCAGAAGTGGGTTATCACTGAGGCCCTTTGTCAGGGGAATTAATGTAGCCAGGTCAAGTTGTGGGTACAATGTAATTAACTGCAATTAACCTATAGGATTTCAAATATAGCCGCTTAGCTAATATTCATCAATAGAGAAGTGGATCACTTAGCAAGGGTACATGGAAAGTACAAAGGCATTTGGGGGAAGGGATGAGTCTGGATCCTCTGGTTACCCACTTGGGTGATGATACCTATTTGGACTTCCTGGACCGGGTAATTATAGTGTAATTTCTAGTTACTGCTTATCCCTGAGGGAGGCATGTAGGCCTGGCCTTCATCTTTATCTTGAAGCCTAGCCTTCTTTAGGTGTGCCTCCAGCCACAATTTTGAGGTCTTTATTTTTTCTGCTGACTTCCTTGAGTGCCCAATTCCTCTCCAACTGTATATTAATTTTTCTCTAACTTAGATGTCTATACTAGAATCACACAAAGCAGATGATTGTCCTCCTGATTATTATGTCAGAAGGTCAATAGTAACCTAATGCTTTGTCACTGCACTTCATCATTCACCTACCTTCAAATCATATTGTGTGCATTATATGATCTTACAGCATTGCAGTGAGGGTGAGTACAGTAAAATAAGGCATTGGAAGAGATAAAACGTCCACATTCATGGGACTTTTAATACATTATATTGTTATAATAATTCTATTTTATTATTAGTTCTTATTGCTAATCTTTTACTATGCCTAATTTAGAGATTAAAACGTATCACATGTACATATGTATAGAAATAGAGTATGTATATGATTTGGTACTATCCATAGTTTCAGGCATCAACTAGGGGTCATAAACCATATCCTTCACATCAAAAGGAGGGTGACCATTGGTGCCCACCTCTATCACTGTGCCCTAACAAATCTGTCTCCACATGAAGCAGCGAGGTCTGAAAGGGCAATGATGATCGTGCCATTTTGTTCTTTGTTTTTAGAGTACTTATCACGGTGCTGGAAATATATTACATGTTCAGAACATATGTGATAAATGAAAACAAAATAAATTCCAGCCTAAGAAAATGTGCGCTATCTAAAGGTCATTTCTACTGTACAATTCTTCCAGAAAGCAGGACTGTGCTATGTCAAGAGAGATGTTCCAGGGACGTCTGCCAAAATTTTACATCTTTCACATGATAATTTCTGAATTAATGTTATTATAATGAGAAAATGGCATATTCACTTAATAAGGAAAATAGTAAAACCATGAGCCTCTTAAATTAATAAGATGTTTTATACATGAAATATATTTACAATGAAAAACTCATTCAAGGGAAATAATTTACATGGAATCCTTGCATAGAACAGCAGCAATAAATAAATGTGCATTTAATGGCATGTACTTCTCAAATACTTATGTCTCTGCATCATATAAAACATTTATGTACAATTATGTTTGTCACCAATGCAGGCTGTTGATGAGTCAGTAACTCATTCCACATTATTGCTTCAGAACAATGATCTTCAAATATCACCCACATGGTAGCTCTTGAAGTGTTTTAAATGCATAACATTATTGTAAATTCTAGAGTGTTTATGGAGAATATACAATTTAGTTTAACATCATAGTGAAATGCTGTCTTTTTAAAAGACCAAGTAAACCAAAAGCAGTGTTTTCTTTTTAAAACTCAGTGAACATTTTTCCAAATGCCATTTCATATCTTACTTACATGAAAGAGAAAAGATAAAGTTCTACTTAAAAGTCAACTGACACTCTGATGCTATACAATTACCATCCCATTATGCTAGATTTTCACAAGAAATAAAATCTTAAATGTATTTTTTAATGTGTACCCAATACAACAAAGTTATTTCCAATATTAGAAATAGAAATCAAAGCACCTGAATACCAGTTTAATCTATTTTTCTTGACATTACATATTTGGGATGACATATACCTATATGTGGAAAAAAAAGGAGGATGTTCAAAATAATTGGACAGATATTTGCTTAGATATACTTATGCTTTAAAAGACTGGCATCCTGCTCCTAATTAACCAAGGGATAATTCTTCACAAACCACTCTCATGAAGAAAATCAAAGCATGATGTGGTTCAAAAGAAAAATGGAAAAATTTGGAAATGTTGCTTTGTGATATCTCATTAATGGGTACTGAAAGGACTGGATGTGAATCACTGCCAGGCAGGACTGTGTCATACTCCTGACGGACAAGTCTAGGCTGCTGCCCACAAAACACCCCCACTGACTGTCTGAGATGAGTAACACTATAAGAATTTCACCTCCTTGGTTCAGTAGATGAAAACCTTGGGTTCACAGATGTTGCCGTCATCACATTGTCTTCCCAAGAATAAGGACTTGAGACACAAAGACCTGACATGTGAACAATGAGATGTGCAGATGGTATCGATAAACAGCATCTTGATTCCTGGGTAACAGAATTATGTGTCAGAATTATGAGCTTATAGCCCGGTGGGGCTCATCTCATGAGGATAACACAAATTTACATTTACAAAGCCTGGAAAATCTGTGCAAGTGGACTTTGAGCTAAATATAGATAGGGGAGGGAGGGAGAAAATGTAATAAATGACAGGCAGTGACTAGTAAATGAGTAAAGTATAAAAGAAGGAGGACAAATTGTTTGGATGATGTCACATATCATCAGAAGATGTCAGCTGGGGATGCTGCCTGCCCCTCAGAACACTCGCTCAGGACTGTATCTTGTTGACTATTTATTCACTTTGCTCTGAGACATTAGTAACCTTGTAAAAACATTTGACGCAATAGTCTCAAAAGTGTAATGTGATGAATAAAAGATCAGTCGTTTTTATTTCCATAGGGGACACTTCCAAACAGAAGACCGTTATTTTGTGTAACAGGAGGATTCTACTCCAACATTAAAACTCTTTTCCGGAGTCTTAGTAAGCAGAAAACTATGCTGTTCTAAAACACAAACAGTAACATTTCTCTTAGCATTTCTTTTAAGGGGCACATCCTCAGAAGTTTAGTACAGAATGGGGATAGCAGGATTCACTAGATACCTCTACAAGTGTTCTCCAACAATGCTTCTTTCTGACTGAAATGTATCTTAGTGAGACAAAGCGAGGACAGAGACATGACATCCATCTTACTTTAAAGACAGTCAATATTTGGAGTGTTACTATCTTTAGCTCTATACCCTGTTTTCCTGAGTTTTTCCTCTGCCTACAGCTGTCTCTATTTTGAAGACTATTAATTAGTTCTGTAATACTTTTATATTTACAAACGTAATTATTACTTTCCATTCCTTCAGCCCTGAAAAATGTCTGTTTTAAACTTTAGATATAGTGGACTGGAAAAAATAAATATATTTAATATGAAGAGCACGCACACACACACACACACACACACACACACACACACACACAGGCTCTTGGGCTAAAGTACATAACAGTTAACCCAAAAAGGGCTGGAAGCAGGAGATGAGGGTAGGATGCCTTTATGGTGTAGAAGTCAACAAATTGCAAAGATTCAAAACTATTGAGTGGATTGTGAAATTATATGGTTCTTCTCTTGTAAAAACTAATTAAATCAAGAAAATGGGCATGCATTTGTGTTCTGTGAGGGCAAAAGCTGAGAAAATCAAAACCACATGGAAAAGGGGATATTGCAAATGAAAGAACATTAAAATAATACATTTTAAGAGTTGAGATAAAATCACAGGGTATTTATATTATTCTAAACTTGATAATGATGTACCCTTTAAGATAGTGAAATAATTCCAATATTTGGTGAGCACATTCTACTAATCCTGCATGTGGTGTTTAATTCTATGTGTTTACTTGCCTAAGACACAGAACTCAAGTGTTTGGTAAAACAGTAGTTTCGATGGCCTTGTGAAGGTGTTTTAGGTGAGATTGACATTTATTGAGTAGATTTTCAATAGAAGAGATTTCTAGCCATCATGTGCATGGACGTCATCCAATCAGGAGAGAGAGAGAGAGAGAGAGAGAGAGAGAGAGGGAGGAGATGAAATCATCCACAAAAGAGGAAATTCTCCTAACATATTTATTTTTGATTCAAGCTTCAGTACAAGCCTTCCCTTGGTTCCCCAAGTAGCTAGTTTTAACCTGCAAATTACAAATTGCCAGTCCTCACAACCATTTCATTCCAACTCTTTTAATTCTCCCTCTCTCTCTCTCTCTCTCTCTCTCTCTCTCTCTCTCTCCCCCTCCCTCTCCCTTTCTCCTTCTTCCTTTCCCTATTTGTTGTTTCTCTAGAGAATCCTTGATGGATGTATCCCTTCAACATTACATTTAGCATTCCAGAATTTTTGTTACTTTACTTGATATGAGTTTGAAATAACAAGACAAATAAAAGTTCCATCAACCATTTCAGATACTATGTTCTCAGATTTTATTGTGAAAAAGTATGATATGTATATCTTTCTATAGAATGTACATCTAAGTTGGTTTAAAATTTTTATATTCATAATTTTTAAAAAACAAATAAAAAGAAGAATTTAATTTTTATCACATTTCTATCAGGACTTAAAGTTTGTTTTCTAATTCAAGAAATCTAAGATTTCCTTAGATTCCAATCTTGACACAACTGAATACAGAATAAATTATTTCAGTATACTGAAAAATATAACTGTCAACAATACTGTCCTTGTACTACATAAAACATTACCAAGTCTGAATTTTGTTAAGGGGGAAAATTTGTCATCAAAAATCCATGTATTTAAAAAAACATAACTTTCACTACATGCTGGAATGCATAAATGAAAAAAAAGACATACATTTCTAATGTATATAAATGACATGGATAAACTAAATCTGACACTAGGTCGTATTCCTTTCCAATAAG
Organism: Heterocephalus glaber; assembly: GCF_000247695.1. The sequence continues at coordinate 3,438,319 of NW_004624770.1, forward strand.
AACTATTTTTTTAAATAAAACTTTTAATTTCTCCCTAGCCATTCAAGCAATACATGAGAATACAGATCTCAAAGTGTCAATGAAAAAGAGACTTTTTGCAGAATGCCCTGTTCAAGGTGTCAAGCAGTAAAAGGTTAGCAGCTGGCATTAGGAGAAAAGAATAATTATCCAAGGCAGAAATGTTGTAATTTGGTCATATTCTATATTTAATCAGATTATTTCAGTGGATTGCTATCTGAAGAAGTAGTAAAAAGCAAATATAATTTGAATTACTAGCTATTTAAAACTTTCTTTTTCTTTCTCTGGAGTGAAAAAATCTTGACAAAAAAATGCTGAAAATTTTATTATCTTTCTGACAACAGATTGGAAACATGTAACTATTACTACAAGTGTCTAGTGTTTTACTTACCTTGTGTGTCACCACAGCACCATATAAAACATGGCATGTTGCATTCTAGAGGAAAATAGTACCATTTCCAAAGGCTTGGAAAACATAGGTTTCATGGAGCCAATCTGACCTTTAATGGTATGTCAGTGTCTATGTAGAAGGCTGATAAGTGCATTGGCCTGTTCAGTCCCATACATCACCCCAGTCCTAGTCTACGCTTATAATGTTATTAATGTGGTTAACATTTCAATTCCCTTATTTCAAGGACCTAGGATGGCATAAATATTGCAAAGATCAAGATATCTTTCATACCTAATGATAAGACTATTTGAAAGGGGCCAGCATAATCTGTAGAAAGAGGATACATCAAGTCCAATTGCATGATGATTTTTCATGAGATCAATAATTAAAGGCAAGACAATAGTAGCTTTGTGTCTGCATCAGAAAATCATCTTATGGTAATGCATGCAGACTGATTTTGAACATCACATGGGCAGCACAGAATATATTTCAGATTATGCATTATAATATTTTTCTAGCATCAGTCAGAATTTTATGTGCTTTGTTGCATCTCTAGGAAGTTTTTGCAAAATTAAGTGTTCAGAGAAGCATCTGTAAATCTGTACTGCCATTTAAAATAAGTCTTCAAGGAAAAAGATAAATATTGGAGAATATTCCAAAAAAATATTTAAGAAATAATGGAGTAGGGAAAATAAACAGATTAGGTCTGCAGAGCACTGGTCCAGGAATGCAATTTCCTTTCTCCTTCCTCTAGTGGAGAAAGTAGATCCACACTGGCCAATGAGAATCCACATTAAAAACCAAATCAGAGGTATTTTTAAAAAGGAATTTTCCTAAGAACTCAGTTTCCAATTACAAACATTCACATGACTTGGATTTGCATACCAGTTTCAAGTGGAGCAGATAATTTGTTGAGACAGAGCTTTGACTATGATTTAGTCACATGTTTGCAAAAGTGTCACACTCCAATTAATCATGTCATACCAAAATTGCTGCCATAAATGTTCTTGTGACCTGAGACACTTGAAATAACAACTGAGTCATTCAGCAAATAGTCAGAGAGGAGGCTCCTGAAAATAAAAAATTATGAAAACAAAGAAGGTCTACTCCCTTGGATCACTGAGAAACATAGTGACACTGATGTTGCTTAACTATGAAATATAGCATTCAGATGAATAACAGAGTGTAACAGCATGAAAAGAAAATTCTCATCACAATTTATTAATCAAAATTTTTAGATTCAAGCTACATTATCCACTGCAGCTAGTTTAACTAGGAATTGGTTTATTTCAGGATATTTCAACTTACAAATTACATACCTAGAAGCAAGGAACCTTGGAAATTCCCAACTGTATCATAGGGCTGTTTCAGCAGATATCTACTGTTGCTGCTTGCTTGTCAACATTTAAAAAGCCCAGATCTGTAACACAAGTGCTAAAAAAGAAAGAAAACTGAAATGTCCCCATGACCAAGTTTGTAAAAAGCCACTGGCTTCCAATTCTCTTATGGATCCATCTGCTAGGAAATCCCTGGAGGGACATAGAGGGTAGCTGCAAGGGAGTCTGAAAGAGGCCATCTTTAGCATTTCATGTTGTGAGGAATCCAGAATATTGGCTGCCAATACCTAAAAAGATATGTCAATATGGTAAAGTCGTTAAATGCTAGAAAGACAGAGAATTGTTAGAAGAGGTACTAGGAGAATTTGAGTCATACTAGTAATGTTTTAATAGTTTGCAAGGATTTTCCTCAAGATCATATGAGTCCAACAATTTTGTATTTTATTTTATACTTATTACAGAAATGATCTGCTGTTTTGTGAATCTTAAATGTCTCTCAAAGACCTATGTGTTGTAAGCTTGGTTTCCCAGGGCAACACTATTGGGAGGTTTTGGAATCTTTAAGAAGTAAGCGTAATAGAAAGTACTTAGGTCATGAGAGAACTGTAGTGAAATTGTCACCAATCTCTTTCTGGTGGTTTTTGCTTTCTAGCTGTTGATAAGATTAGCAGTTTCACCGAGTACACCTACCATGATATACTGGTTTTCCTCAGTCTCAAATCAGTAGGGAAAAGTGATCTTGAACTGAAACCCTGTCAAACTGGGGGCCAAAATAGCCCTTTGCTTTTCATAAATTTATTGTCTCAGATATTTGTTACAGTGATGAAAAGTTGACTAAAACACTGTCCTTTTACTTTTTATATTATAGTTTTTACAAGCTTTCTTAAGAATATGATGCAAAAAGAAAACTGAAAAACAACCATATAAATATTTTAGCTGGTTCTATAGTTATTTTTCTTTTTTCACTCAGTTGTTCGAATTGCTAAATATTGAACCAAAGAGTCTTTATAACAAATGACATTTTTATTAGTTTTCACACAAGAAATGACTATATTTTCATGCTAGACCACATGCAGTCATTTATAGTCAATTTTGCTTAAGCTATTTACAATCAAACAACTGCACTTTCATATTCAAAGTTATTTGTTCCAGAAATGGAAAAACATAATCCACAATGTGATGTGAAGTATCTGTCACCAAGTTGAAATTTCATAACATGTGAGTAAACATTTGAGAACAACTCAGTTTGATTTATAAACATTTAAAAATCAAACTAAAATGTAAAAGAATTCTGCATGGAAGTCTCTTCTGAGTTATGCACATGTTCCCAAAGTTGGTTTCTATTTCCCAAAGAAAGAGCATTGTTCCTCTCAGATATGAAGTGTACTCTCTGCCACTTTCCTAGCACTGAAACCACAATAGACCTATACTTTAGTCTTGCTTTCCAACCTCAACCTCTTGCTATCATTGACAGATATTCTTGTTTACACTGAAACTTTGCTTCTGGAACTAATGAAATGTAGTCATGTGCATTCGCTTACATAAAAAACAAAATCTACTTACAAAACTAAAGAGTGGAACACTCTTAATACATCTTTTATTCAGAACTGTAATTGTCTTGAGCCTTAGGCCCCTCATATATTTTTTCTTCCCATTTGTGTACAGATCTGTCATGCTTCAGTACTGTGATGAGAATCTGTGAAAATGATAAACACAAACATGTAGTGTAGAAAATTCCCCTCACTATTGCTCCTTAAAATGGAAGCAAATAAAAGCATATTTACACTTCTTAATATCATAGTTTTTCTCCAAAAGTTCTCATTTTAAATATGTATTGGGTTTCTAAGTAGAATCTATTCCTTAAATGAATCCAAAAGCCATTTTGTGTACAAGGGATTTCCTCTCCATCATTGAAGAAATGTAGACTGGACATATTTTGGATTAACTAATTATTTTTTATCTTTTGAAAAACCTCACAGAATGTTATGCTTCACAGTGTATTGAAATGTAAAACAGCTTCCTTTTACCAAGAAGTGTAGCTGCTGCTGGCTCACACCTCATCAGTGAATTTCAGGGGCAGATGTTCACTTTCTTTCTGTACACAAGAACCTCATGTTTTCAGGACTGAAGATCTTAGTCCTGTTGTATTAAACTATGACAGGCCCTGGGCCATCCCATGATGCAAAAGCTCAAACAGCTTTATTTACCTCAGAATGTACCTTGGGGGAGGGGACTATGAAATCTTTAATTTGAGCCAGCTGTGAAGCTTCCAGAGAATCCCTTTGCAGCCAGTGCTGGGCTAAGATTAAGCTAGGCAAAATGCCTGAAGAGATACTGAATAGGTTTGATACAAATTACATTGTCCTGCTGGTTTGAAAGTGCACATTACTAGAGTCATTAACCATAATCATCCTCAATTACAAGGACTGTAAGCGTGCATATAGCAGCCCAGTAAGTGCAGCCATCATTTGCCTGCGATGGGCATAGTCTATGAAGACATTACCTCCCCTCACTGTATGGGAAGCCACCTTTACTCTGCCCTTTCTCCCTCTCCTGCCCTTGTGGGCCCAATTTCTTAAGTTTTATTTCCAAAATAATAAAAGCATTCTTTTGGTTTGACAGTTCAACATTGTTAAAGATATTGCTTTCCCTTATTCTAGGATGGAGTATACATTAGGTATGAAACATTTCAGATTAACTCTAGGTTTTCCTATTAGCTTAGCCAATTAAAATAAATAATTCTTGTGCAATAGGGTCATAAAACATTGTATCACAAAGTATTAGTAAAGAGGGAAATGCTGGAAGCATGATGGAGACTATCGTGTAAGTTTTCATTATCAGAACTGATATGCTTCTAATTAAGGTTAAATTGATCAACAGTTTGGGAGTATATAAACCATATACCTTTTGGAATGCTAAATTATATGCACACATGTTTTACCATTCTCTTTTAATCTGTCAGTATTATCTATCTATCTGTCTGTCTGTCTATCTATCTACCTATCTGCTCTTGTTTGAATGTTTGTCTCTTCCAAACACATGTTGAAATTTAGATGCCATAGTAACAGTTCTAAGAGGTGGGTTTTTTAGAAGTTGAGTAGTTCATGAAGGCTCCTCCTGGGTTTAAAATCTCAAATGGGCTACAAGAATGTGCTTTCTTGCTTCAGGTATTTTTTTTTCAAAAGATGCAGCATTTAATACACTTGCATGATTAGTCCCTTATCAGATATCAAACCTGATTTGTACTTCCCACCCTCCAGAACCCTGAGAAATATATTTCTATTGTTTATAAGTTGCCCATTCAATGGCATTCTCTTATAGTAGCACAAAACAGTCTAAGATATTTTGAGTTCTTTAATTTTCATACTTTTGAAAGTTACCATCTAAATACCCCAGTACTTTTGTAAATATATTAATAAAAACAAGACATTTCCTTACATAGTTAGAATGTAGTTATTAATAATTTATCCAGATTTTTCCAATAGTCCATTGAAAGTTTTTTTTCTATTCTAACACATGATGATACATTACCATATATTTTTATTTCTGCCATACTTAGTGTCACAATATATTAATGGAGGGTTCAGGACAATTATCTTGTAGAATATCACTCATTTTGAGTTTGACAATGGGTCTACATTAATGGAAGTAAGTTATGAAATTTTTACAGGAACAAATAAGATGTGATAAGTCATTTATTCATTCCCATCCATAGCAATATTGAATTTCTGATGTTTATGTTACTCAGCTTATATTCTATAACTGTATTTTTAATTGAGAAAATTCTTTCAAATTTGTCCAGTGGAAGAAATTTCAAGTCCTTGTGTGGTTTTCTTTTTTCTTTTTTTGACATGGCTAAATCACTTTTCTTTACTTTTTAACACTATAAGATATTCCAAGGGCATTTTACTGTTTTCATGTTTTAGCCTTGGGTCAATCATCTCTACAAGAATTCCTATGTACTCTTTACTGGAGAATGAAATTTAGAAGCAGAATTCTGGGTGTGAGGATTGCTCAGTTTCATGTAGGTGCTATTGCTTTCCCGAGTTCTTAGTGATAGCAATAATATTCATATAATGCATGTTATATGAAACTGTATATGTTTAACTGTTATATGTAACTGTGCACAACTATATATATATATATATATATATATATATATATATATATATGAATGTATGTATAGTTGTTATCTATTTGGACTTATGCTAGTTCTCCAATTCCAATACAGCTTCATTATATTCATTTTAGTCTTCACTCTTTTTTTTGTACCAGGGATCAAACTTTGGTCCTTGCACTTTCGAGGCACGTGGCAGAACCAGTCTTCATTTTTTTGATATTTATAATTCCTTTCTCTGACAATAGAATGCTTCCCTCTTATTATCCAAAAGATTTTACAGATGACCTGTGGTAGTTTCAGAATTGCTGTCCTACACAAATGAAAAGCATTTTTCCCCTGTATTTCTTTCCTTTCTTTCAACAAATTATTAAAAATGTCTGTGTTTAAAATTTAAAATTTCTGATTCAATTTTTTGATGAACATATTGTTTGTAATATGTAAGAAACTTCTTTCAAGAAAATTCAAACATAAATGTCTGGGAACTCTTCTGAAATGTCAAGCAACAACCCTCAGTGTTAATAGTTTGGATACAAAATATTCCCCCAAATGTTTATGTGTCAGCAACTTGATTTTCAACTTGTATTGTTGGGAGGTTGTGGAGACTTTATGGGAGGGCCCTCAAAGAGCTTCAGGAGACCCTGGTCTCCTCTTGCTGGTTTTGTCTTATGACTGCTATGAGGTAAACATTTTTGCTCCATCACATGCTGTCACCATGATACACTGATACACCACACACACAAAACCAGTGAGGTCAACCAATTGGGCTCTGAGATCTCCAAAACTGTGAGTGAAATACACTTTTCTCTTGCACGTTGATTACCTTAGGTGTTTTTTATTGGGCTTTGCTCTGCTAAGAGAAAGCTTCATTAGATGTATAACAAGTCTGAAACATCATGCAGTGAATTTATTTTGAGTTGCGTGCCTGGGAGTTCAGAATGGGGAACTTTTAAGTAAAGATTTTTCAACAATGGTAATTGATCTAGCTGCCAGAGAAGAAAAAGGACATTGCAAATAAATCTGACCATCTCATAACTGAATGAATAAGTTAATAATGCTTGATCAGGGAACATTTTTAATGTGCAGCTAAATTTTTTAAAAAAACACATATAATTAGGCCAACTTGTAGAGTTTAATGCACTTTAGTATACTGACTTGTGGAGCTATTTTCTTCCTTTCCAATACTTGCTTTTTACTGGGTGGAAAAAGGATGGTAAGAGGTTTTGAAGCCTGCAATGTTTATAAAAAATGTAGACCACAGTTTCCTTGCATCAAATCATTTTTGGGCACTTACTAGAAAATGCAACTTTGTAGATCCAGTCCAGACTTGCTGAGGGAGAATCTTAGGTAGCTGAATCTAACAATTACTAATTTACAGCACTGCAAGTAAATTATATGCATGAAAAAATTTAGAAACCACTGGAATAATAATTATGGATGACTAAAGGAAGACAAAAATAAAATTGTCCTTATTCTTGGTTTGTTGATTTGGAAGTTAAGCAAATTTTTTAATGGTCAAATGTGCATGCTAAAAGAAGCAGTTCTAATACATCACAACTTTAGCATTATTTTTCAGAATCCACCACCTTCGCATAGTTGTTTCTTCCTAGACAGTGTCAGCATATTCAAATTGCAAAAGGAGAATCGACAGAAGAAAGGAAATGGAGGTGGCATAATAGGAAAAGGATATATGTGTATGTTATATATAATATATATATATATATATATTTAAACTGTCTGAATTACAAATGTGAATTATGAAGTGGTCAGAACAGTGCAGAAAAATGTAATGGATTTTTTTCTGGGCTTGTATCCAGGAAAAGGGTAAATGAGAGAATATATGAAACTTATGACACATTCACATACACTCTTCCACATATATGACGATAAAACTAAGTTTCTTTCTGATGTTAACTTTCTCATTCTAATTGACTACATTAGTAAATATGAAACCCAGTTCCTCATCTTTCTCCGTAAAAGTAAACTACAGAAATGACATTGGACTAACTCATTGCTGAAAGTAATAATCAGCAAAAACTAAAAACTGTCAAGTCCCACCAATAGCTCCAGAGTCTTTGGAAACCATTTTTGTGTGGTTCTCTAGAGCTTATTTTGCTGCCCCTTACAACAGCCAGTGGTCAAGTTCAAACTATCATCCATTTCTCCTGTGACGTCATTTGTCTCCCTTGAGTCTTCCTATTCAAATTTAGACCTAAGTTGTGGTTTTGATGCATAACTTACAAGAGACATGAAATTATAGATTTTCCATTTCAGGAAGTTGGGAGTGAAACATAAAATATCCACTGTAACCCAAAGACATCATGATTTGTTGGAGCCTCATTAATATTTTATGAAGAAGCATATACCATAGTGTTTTTCCATGATGTGTTCAGTATTTTCATGACAAAAGTTTTTAAAATAATAATAACAGCTTGTATTTATATAGTGTTTGACAGTTTTAAAAATACTTCCACATAGATTTATTTATTTGATCCAAAATAGAACCAAATGAAGCAAGCAAAGCATGCATTATCACCATTTCCCAAGAAAATGAGCAGATAGTTTCCTTAGTTCACACAGCTAATAGTAATAATCTGTATCCAAAAGCAGATTCTGAACCCAGAAATTTTCCTTGAGATGTATGTACCTATGATAAGTGCTGTGGTAAATGCTGAGTTCAAGATCAAAAGCATGCATTTTTTTCATTTCTTTAATTTACTATTAGGGTATCATGTTTTTGATAGAAAATTAAACTACTGAAATGTTTTATGCTACAGGCTATTTTAGGATCCCAGAAGGTTTAAATAACTTAAAGTCACTCATTGGAGAACAGCAACTGACCTTTGAATAGGCCTTATTGTACAGTGTTATTTACTTCCAAAAGAAATCGGAGCACTGAAAAGATTTGTAAAGTCAGTAATTAAAAAGAAATAAATAAAACAATAATTTGTCCAGTTTTGCCAATAGCCACTGTCAAAAACGTGTGTGATTTAGGTTAAATTTCAATTGAAACATAATTTAAATGTAGCATTCTCACCTCAAGTGAAGGCTAACCTAAATCATACATAACTATGTTGAAATAATACAGAGATCCATGAGTTGAGATGCACATTCTAGAAGCAGAATTTATGTGCAAAACATGTAAACATTTTTTGGAGTGAATGTACTACTATATCTCTGAGAATTTCACCAGACCCACAGGCAAATCCAATAATCCCTTTCTTATCATATGTGAAATTTATGATGGGATTCTAGGTGTAGAGTTAGGGGAGTCAAACAGGTATTTGGCAAGTGACATTTCAAAGTAGAAAATCAAATTACAAAGATGCTAAATGTTGCACCACAGAACCTAAAGTTTTGGCAGGAGCAGAAGCTCCAAAGTCATTTGCAGTCTATTCTCCAAAGGGTCATTTTCCAGATTATGTGCAAAACCCAAGATTTCAATGGTAATTAACAGAAGTTAATCCAGATGACTGTCTATGGAAAAGACTTCATAAACTTAACAGAATGAGAGTTAACTGTCCATCATGAAGAAAAAATAAAACAACCATGGTAGAAGCAAATTCACAACAACTACAAGAAAAATAGAATTGTATGTTTTACACTAATCACCTACAAAGTAATTTCACTCCAACAAATGTTAAATGAACCTGGTAACAATAAATAGTAACATGGAATGTTTGTAATCAACATTTTATTTCACAATTTTTAAAAAAAATGTAGCCAACTTACATCATTTATCTGTACTATATACTAGGAAGTAAAGTTTCATTGTTGTAAATGAGTTTATTATGTTGTAAGCCATGCATGTGGTGCTACGTTTACTAAATTAATAAAAAGCACAGACTTTAGGCCTGTTAGAATCTGACAATACAAAAAAGCTATGGATAAATATTCAAAGTTATATTTAAACCTATATAAGCAACAGAAATGTTTTGTCAAACATGTTGAATAAAAACATGCTCAAAAAATGTTTTCCATCAGAGAGCACAATCCCTTTCATTCTTCTTAAATTCACATTAATAAATATTTATTAAGTTTACTTTCTATCTTAGCATCTTTCATTAGAGGTAATTCATGTAATTCTCCTACTACTTAATTATCAGAACATCAGCAGGTTAACTTAATATTTTTGTGTCTTGGTTTTCCAGGATATAAAACAAGTGTCTTGGCTTAGAGTACTTCTAGCATTCATGTCCTAATAAATTTTGATTATCCCAACTATCATAAAAACTTCTTTATAAGTAATATTATACAAAGCCATATTTTCAATTTTATTCAATTTCAAAATCTGCAAAGATATTGATTTTGTGATCTGTTCCACCATGACATTAGAAATCTCCAATGCTGTGATATTTATAATATCACTTATACTCTGATATTGTAGGCATTTCATAAAACCAAGTTTAATATTTGAAGATCTATAAAAGGTGTCATGAATTCTGGAAGCATTCGGAAGAAAAGTACACTCATTCATTCTTCTTGAATCTTATATTACCCTTAAATTTCTTTTTTTATTGCCACGACCCCTCTATGCTTCCAAAGAAACAAAACAAAACAAAATGCCAAATAAACTTATTCACTTAACGTTCTCTATATTCCTCTTGTCATGCCTATATTTCTCAGCAAATTCTATCTACAACTAGACCTCCAATGTTACACAAGTCTATTCAATATTCGTTTACTAACACATTTGTAAGTCTGTCACCATTTTTAGTGCACTATCAAAACAGAGTAACTTAAAGTACTTATTAATTTATACTGGAAATTACTTTTCTCAAACTTTATAACAAATCTTATAACACAAGTTAGCAAATCTAATAAATGTGATCTAAAAATGTGTTTTGTTTGGCTATTGCAAAGTACACTATATTTCTCTATCATTTACACACGTGTGTTTACTTTAATAAATACATGTACTCTCATTTAAGATGGACATTAATCCTCCAGTTCACCATAGATCTCAGTATTGCCTATTGTATTAATTAACAGCTGCTTCATACTTAATAGATGAAAAAGAAAAGTGAACTTTGAGCCCAGCTATATAGAACTCCAGATACATAAATAAATGCACTTGCGTGAGCTATTCTTACTGCTTCATCCATGCAACAACATGTTCACGTCTAAAGCTCCAATTTGTCTTTCAAAGTTCAGATCAAACATCCTATCTCTAGGAACTCTCATGAAAGTTTTTCCACCTTGGGGCATTGCCAATCTGCTGATATATAGAGTTGTCCTTTTAACTTGCATGCATTTAATTTATTTTTCATTAAATTGGCTATAAATCATCACATCTAAAAATACCTGTCTACATCAATAAAGCAGAAACAAGTTGAATATAAAGATCCTGTCTGTTCATCTCTTAATTTTATCAATATACTTATGCCTGGCACAAGAGAATGAAATCAATAGGTTTCTCTCAGAGTTTGACACATACATTTTTTTCTTGACATACCTCAAAATGTACAAAGTATTTGTAATGTACAGGAAGAAATACATTAAGATTTATAAAATTAGGAAAAAAATGTTTGCTATTAAAAATGTTCACAATCTGATGCATGTTTAATTCACAATAAATATTTAATAACAGTGATACATTATATTTATATAAAAGATATTTGGAGTTAATATAAAATCAACACTTTGAAATTATACATAATGATTAATGATTAAAAATGACATTTCACTTCTCTGTTCAACTCTCCAGTGACTTTCCTCCTCACTCAGAACAGGCTCTAGCATTTCTAAGCTTTGTACATTCCAAACATCTACTTTTATCTTTCTCTTTGCCTCTCCAGCTGCACTGGCTTCCTTGAACTTTGCTTAGTTTTCTAAGGACATTATAAAACTTCCTGACCCTTAAATTTGCCCTTCTTTCCTTTGCCTAAAACACTGCCACTAAATTGCCTAGGCCTCCCTCACTTTATTTCCTCTCCTTATTTGGGAGATCATTCATGAATATAGTGCATAAAATGGTATCCCTCATGTCCTTGTACTCCATCCTTCTAGGCCTCCTTATCCTTCTTCCTAGCATTTAGCATGGCTTGACATTCTAGGATTATATCCCTTCCTTTGAGATCTAACTCCCTTAGCACAACTTAAGCTCCACAAAAGCAAGTGCCCTGCCTGCTCCTTTGCCTGCTAAACCCACTGTGGTGCTGAGAATACACACTGAATCAGTATATTAGTATTTCATAAAACTTAAAACTTCATGGAACTTATTTTGAGAACTGCAGCTCTAAGTCATTTTCTGAAATAAATAAAACTATTTCAAACTTATCTCATTTAGTCATATTTCTAGTCAATAAGCCTGCTCATCCTGATTAGCTATATATAATCCACATGAAAAATGTTATGAAGAAAAAATGAAATGTACATGCATATAAATAAAGTTTAAATTTTGAAAATGAGTGAATATTAGCTAAATCTCTTAACCATATCCACATTGATTTGTATAAAAATGTCTACTAAATATCTCCCCCAAAATGAGGAGCTAGCTTCACTAGCATGATTTAGCAACATTTTTCAAGTACAAATACTTAGTGCAAACTTGATGTCCCTTATAATCCCTACCATAGACAGATTCTGCTTTCAGTAGATATTCTCTGAAATCTCTCTTTGACATCTATGTTTTTATTAGAGAAAAGATTCTGAGTATTTAACTATATTTGAATATTCAGTCTTCATATTGTGAATTACTATCTCAAAGAGTTTAATTGGAATAGATTTTTAACTACCAAATATCTTAAATGGAATAATAGCTTAGAGGCTTGATTGCACCTTCAAATACATTTCTACTCATTATGTTCTCAGTTTGATATTGCATTAAGCTACATAAAAGGTGAATTATACATGCCATTAAGATTGACAAGGCTTGAGCTTGACCATGCAGTCAGATCAGTCATGAATGGCTGCACCCTACTCCATCTGGCTCACCCTGCCCACTTGCAACCAGGAGACTGTGAGGACCGTCCCCTGGGTATGCCCACCAGCCACCAGCCTAGCCACTCAGGTGCATGCAACAACAGACACCCCCCCACCACCACCACCTCTGGCCTCTTGGCTGTGTGGCTACCTGGTTCCACACTACAGCGGCACAGGGAGGATATAAAGGCCATTGTCCTGAGCAGCAGAAGTAAACAACAGAGAGAGGGCCTCTCTCAGGCTCCCTGATGAGAACTGAAGCCCACTGGAAAAGTGAAGAGAATCTCTGCAATAAAGGCACACCAGGTCACTGTACTTGGTAAGTTGGAGGGATCATCACCTCTCATTTGAACCTGGACTATCTTCAGGGGAAAGGCAGCTGGAATCTATAATAGAAACTTGCAGAGTTCAAACTTTCAGGAGGACAGGGAGCTCAACTTGGGACTTGCAGCCAGAAATCTGCCTGAATCTCATGGGTCTGTGACTGACTTACTGAAATGCATTGACATAACTGCACACTGCTGCCCACATTGTTTATTGTGACAGCAGAGACATACCCTGAAGGAGGCTCTTCATTTTTATCTTTTATTTGTTATTTTCAAAATTACCACTATTTTTTGTTCTTTTTATTTTTTTCTTCTTTTTCTATTCCTTTTAAACTTTTCTTTTTCTATTTTCTTTCTCTCTTTCTCTCTCCTTTACTCCATTGTTTTTCAGCTCCCTTTGTGTTCCTGTTCTGGCCCTAATTCATATTTCTTTTTTATTTTTCTTTTCTTCTCTTTCCTTCTCTTAGCTGTGCCCTCTGGCCTCACTGCTAACCTTCCCCTATTCCTCTACCTACCTATTCCTCCCTCCCCAACTCCTTCTAACTCCCCATCCCGAAGGGTAGAGTTATTGTATTGAAGAGCTTATCCACTATAAACATATGTTGGATTGGTCCTTGATCTTAATTCACACAGTTAAAGGTGATAGATTAATAATCACCACAAATTATCATTTTCTAAATGGTACTTGATGCTATTGTGTTGCTAATTGGATCCCATGGGCTAAGGTGTTGTGATTGTTCTAATCAGTTGTCCTTCCTGGTATAGTGAAAATGAGAGAGCCTCGGAACTATTAGAGATTCAAAACCTAAAGACCAGCTATAAATGGAAGACACCTCTGAGAAGCAATTATTCCATAAGGGTTCTAAATACATCAAGAAAGATAATTATAATAAGCAACTTCAAAGTATCAACCCAGGAACTAAACCAAGGACAGTACCAAAAAAAAAAAAAATGAGAAGACATTTAAGCAAGTCACAAACTCAGACTTCCACCCCACAAAAGCCAAATTCTGGGGGAAACAAGGTGGAAAACTCTGATAATCAACCACCTGGATATATTGAACTGATAGCACAGGAAGTAACAAAACAGAGCAATGAAGCTCTGGAAAAGTTCAAAGCAGAAATAATCTCCCAGATACCTACAGAGAAGGTGAGCAGAGTGAAAGACATGATTAGAGGCTCTAGAACAGAAAGTGATAAATAAAATAGGTGAGCTCAGAACCATGCTGGAATCCATGAATGCCCAGCATAAGAAAGAAATGGAAACCATGATCATCCAACATAAGAAAGAAATGGAATCCATGAAACAGATTCAAATAGATATCTGGGAGATTAAAAACACCATTGAAAGTATCTACAGCAGATTAAGGTAATGTGAAGACAGAATATCAGATATAGAAGACAGGGTTGAGGTTAAGGACCATGAAAACAGAGATTTCTTAAAAATAGTAAGGGATCATGAGAAATCAATCCAGCAACTGCTAGATGATGCAAAGAAGAATAATATAAGACTGATAGGAGTCCACAAAAAAACAGGAGAAAGTACAACTGACATAAAAAAATCTGTTCACAGAAGTAATAGTAGAAAACTTTCCAGACAGAGGTGGAGAATTGGACATTCAGATAAGTGAGGCATATAGAACTCCAACTAGCCATGATCAAAAAAAATCTACACCTGGACATACAATAGTCAAGATCCCAGAAACCCAACAGAAGAATAAAATCCTACAGGCAGTTAGAGAAAAGAAACAAATCACCTACAAAGGAAACCTATCAGAATCACGGCCGATTTTTCAACACAAACCCTTAAATCAAGTAGAGCCTGGAGTGAAGTATTTCAAGCCCTAAAAGAAAATAACTTCCAACCTAGACTATTGTATCCTGCAAAATTATCTTTCAAAATCGATGGGGAAATTAAATACTTCCATGACAAAGAACCCCTGAGAAATTTCATGAACACCAAACCAGCACTTCAAACAATTCTAAGCAATATGCTAGAAAAAGACAATGAATGTCACAACTCCATGAGTGCCAACAGGGGGAAGCCACCAGGCAAGGTAAGAAACTAAAGGGAAAGGGGGGAAAATAAAAGAGCCAACAATAGTAAAACATCATGACAAGAATGAGTCAATATCTATCAATTATAGCTATCAATGTTAATGGCCTCAATTCACCAATCAAAAGATATAGACTGACAGAATATATTAAAAACCAAAATCCAACAATATCCTGTATACAAGAAACATGCCTAACTCAAAAAGAAATACATAGAATGAAACTAAAAGGATGGAAAAAAACAAAACTAATTAAGAGAGACAAGGATAGTCACTACATCCTTGTGAAGGGAACAATCCAAGAGGAAGAGATGACAATCATAAATATATATGCATCAAATACGAGTGCCCCCAACTATGCAAAATAAATATTAATGGACATGAAAAACCAAATAAGAACTGATACAATTGTAGTGTGGACCTCAATACCCCATTATCACAAACAGACAGATCATCTAGACAAAAAATTAACCACAAAATTCTAGAACTGAGCCAAGCTATTGAACAAATGGACTTAATAGATGTTTACAGAGTGTTCCACCCCACAAAATCAGAATACACGTTCTTTTCACCTGCAGATGGGTCATTCTCCAAAATAGACACACGTGCTAGCTTATAGGATGTGTCTAAGTAAATGTAACAGAATTGAAGTTGGCCCCTGTATATTATCAGACCATAGTGCAATAAAATTGGAGATCAATGACATAAGAAACTGCAAAACTCCCACAAACACATGGAAATTAAATGACACCCTCCTAAACAACGAATGGGTCACAGAGGAAATTAAAAAAGAAATTAGACAGTTTCTACAAGTAAATGATAATGCCAGTACAACATACAGGAATCTATGGGACACAATGAAAGCAGTTCTACGTGGGAAATTCATAGCAGTGAATGCCCATATTAGGAAAACAGAGAACTCAAATAAATAACCTAATGCGGAAACTCAAGCTCCTAGAAAAAGAAGAGCATAAGTTTAACAAGGCTTAAAAAATCAATACAATGTATAAAAATGGTACTACTGAAATGTATCAAAATGGAACCAAGCTATGCCTAATCTTAATAACTCCATTACATGTTATATTGATTAAGAAAGCTTGACAATCATTCAAGACCTTTTGTAGAGATTTAGAATGTGTTAGGATATTTTAACATATGAACAAATGAAATAAGCTGTCAGCATTTGTTTAAATGTCAATCAACTATTGTTTATTAAGTAAAAGACCTGTGTTAAGGATTATAAAGAAATATAAAGATGAATATAGTTCTTGCTGGAAAGGGCCCAGGATTCATATTAGGATATAGGATATGCAACTTATATAAGTTGATTAGGTTAGTCTTAAATTTATTGATAAATACGTAGCTAATCTAGTCCATTCATGTCTCCTAATTTGCCCTTTCTTCTCCCTTTGTTAAACTTTATTAACTTCCATGCCTGTATAACAATAATATAAATGAGAAGCATTGGGAAGTTCCTTAAAACTTGTTTATGTAGCATTATTTATTAGTTTCTTTTATATGTTTACATATATGCTATGTATGTTTCCATGCAATTTTCCATGAAAAGCAAGTTAATACAAATGTACACTCCTTCTACTTTTTAAAAACAAAAGATGAATACTGTATACTGTATTTTACCTTAATTTTTCAATTAAAATGACCTCTAAAAATACAGTGCTTTACCATTCTTTTCTACACGTACAGAGTAAAAAGGTACAGACAGTATTGTGAACACATTCATTACGTGACTGCACTAATACATGTCCTTTCTTGTTGAAACAAACATTAGAAGCAATGAGTTAGTGCCTCTGACTATGTAATCATGATTTTGTCATTTTCTAGGTACCTATAAGGCACAAACGTTTACTCAATACTATGCCACAAGATTCTCCAGATAATTCTGAGACACACATTAAAATATTTTAAAGCTGAATACATTAATGATCAAGTTATTAAACATTTTTGTACATGTTACTCTACTGGAAATAATAGAAGTTGGATTTGTATGAGGATTTACTAACATCCAAAGTTCACAGGCAGAGCTGTTTTGCCAACAGTTTGTGTAAAAATACATCCACTCTGTAGTGTAAAACAAAAAAACCCCAATAAAATATGAATATGACCTCTAAGCCTATTCAATCTTCAGATGTCCGGTTCAATTTATTCAAATTCCCACCGTGATAGTTCTATTTGTACTGATATCCAATGACATGTGAAATTCCACTTTGCTTACTTTCTTATATTCTGGTTGATGCTTACTATTTTAGTCTCAGCCACATAGAACAGAATTAGAAATGTAAAAGCCCTAGCTCTTCAAACATACCATGAAGTGTTATTCAACTTGGTAGTCATATGATACTCTCAGAAAATTTCAAGCTAATTTTAATTTTGTTTAGGGAAGACTTACTTTGGCCTTTGTTTTAGGCAACTTCAGCTCCCTGCTCATTTTAGTTCAATGATGGTTCACTAAAATACATCCCATGAGTAATTTGGTAAACATAGACCTTAGAAAACCTTCCATTCAATAAGGATTTTACCTATGTAGTGAATACATGCAATCACTTTCATGGCATTTCCCCTTATATCCCAAAATATCCAGCCATTGCATTATTCTGGTTAGTAAGTATTCAAAATTGATATATATCCTAATATATATGTGTATATCTGTATGTATTTAACTCACATATACATTCATGGATATACAATATGTTTTTAATTATCTGAAGATTTTTGTGTATCATCTTATTGAAAATAGAGGTATGCGCTATATTTTAGTAAAAGGCATGCTTTATACTTCTTTTCATGACATAAGGTAGAACACAGCAATGAAGAACTAAATGGGAAGTAAGGAAAGGGTTCTGAGACAAGGAACTGGGTCTAACATTCCCAAGGCCCAGTTGTTCTCTGAGAAGTGCTGGTTCTTCCCTCAGAAAATCCACCAGTCTCTGGTACCCTGGACAGCAGCTCCAGAGGAGGGAAAATGGCTCAATAAGCAGCTAAAAATACAAGAGCTGTTCTTTGGGGTTTAAGAATGGCCACCACCACTGCAGTCTTTGAGACACTGCCATTGGTACACCACAATGGCTGTGGGCAAGCAGTTGTCCTGCATCAAGGGACCAACTCTGGTAAGGAATTCATATGGTGGCAAGGAAAGAAAGGCAAAAGTATCTTGCCTTCCTACTGTTTCTGTGCAGTCCACGTTTTTGTGGACTAAGTGAAATGGTGTCTGTCTTAACCAGCTCAGGATGCCATATCTAAATACCAAAGACCATGTAATTTAACGACAAAAATTTATGTTCTCATAATTGTGGATTCTGGGAAATCTAAAATAATTTCCCAGCCAAATCAGTTTTAATGAAGCTCTCTTCCTGGTTTACCAAAGTACTTTGACTTGCTGTGTCTTCATATAGCTAGGGTTGGTGGGGGAGCTCTTGAGAGTCTCTTCTTGCAAAGATAGTATTTCCATTGTTTCACTGGATAAGGCTACATGCTTATAGCCTCACTGAACCTTTATTATCTCCATAAAAGACAGTACAAACAGAGTCACATTGCAGGTTGTGGCTTCAGTGTATGAATTTTGGAGGAACACAAGCATTCATACCATAACAGGGACTAAGTCAATGGATCAGGGAGCATGTCTGAAATGAAAGTCACTTAGAGCCGTGATGACAACAAAATCTGCTTAGAGAAATCAGAGTTATGACACCGGATTTTTTGGCAGGGTGATGTACAGGTTGTACTACTTGTATGTCTCTAAAAAGAGAACAAATATGTGCTTTTATTTTTCAAGTTAGTGAAATTAAACATATTTATACAAGTATGTCCATTTGATTGTTCATAAAAATATAGAATCAGTTGAGCAGCAACCCAATTTTTTATGTTGGGCTTTTATGTTAACTAGACATAGAAATAGGTTATATTGTAGTATTGTACATTAACAAAAGATTGCAATTTCCCCCTTAATAAAGACATAATTAACGACCAAAGTTGGTAAGAAAAAGACATTGCTTGTTATAAATATAAACTTTTTAAGTGTTCGTGTTTTCCCTATTCATTTAACTAAGATATACCCATGTAATAAGAGATATCATCTTTACAACTCTCATTAGAGTGTTCTTAATGGCTACTGAATTTTTCATGCAGATCTCTGAAACTTTTCCTTTCTTCCATCCACATAATCTTTCCATTCCCAATTGCCATGAATGATTTCATGAGCAATCATATTCTTTGAAGACCACCATCCCACCTTGAGTGTGATAGAATGTAGGGAGGACATCCCCCAATAAAGATGAGAAATCTCTTGAAGGACAAGGAATAAATTAATGTCACACAAGAAAAAGATAAAATAAATCACACTTTTAATAAAGATCATTAGCTTTTCTTAAAGTACCTGAAAACTGCAATAGATAAATACATATAAATATTTAAAGTATTAAGTATGCATAAATATAGCCTATAAGATTTAAACTAAAAATCTTCATCAGGATCCATGGATTCTAATATCTTCTACATCATTATTAAAGAAGAGCATTGAATTATTTTTAAGAAGTCAAAGGAGAAAAGTATAATGCATAATAAATAAGATGTCATTTAAAATGCCACTAAGATACCTGACTATGTCAATATTGTTTTGGTAAAAACCATTTATACCACTAGGAGATTTGCTTTCAAAAAATACAACATTATTTCAGTGTATTTTATTTTGTGAAACTAAAAATATGGTAGTGACAGAAACAACATTTGTTTTATTTCACATAACTACTAAAATTTCCAGGTTTTATATTAAACCTTGATCATGCTAATTTTATTAAATGGAGCAATCATGTGATGAGATTGGCCACTTATTTGCTTCACCTAAGTCTCCATATGTCATGTGTGCATCTTGCTCTGGAACCATATTTATAAATTTTCTTATGCCCTAAATACTACTTGATAAATCTAAAGAGGTCCTATGCATTCTGAGACATATATGCAAGTAGACCTATAAGGCGATGCAACACTCCCTTTGTGTATGATTTTTAAAATATTTTCTAGGTGTTTTACAATTTATATAAGCTGATCAAAATTCAGAAAGTATAATATAATTAGCTCTGGTGTTTTTGAAGCAAAGAACAAGAAAAAATTATGATAAAATATAAAACATATTCTTAGGGGAAGGGGAGAGGAAAAATTATGAGAAAAGAAAAAAAATGGAAACAAAGTCTATGTAAGTAGGGAAGGGTGGAGGGGGTGAAGGGCACACAGGTAATGGGCAAAAAATAAGAACCAAGATACATCATGTACAGCACCCAATGATAAATGTAAATGTATTGTATACCTAAAATGTACCAATAAAAGAATTTAAGCAAAAAATCAATAAATAAAATAAAAAATAAAACCTAACACACTATTGTACTTAGTCATTTAAATATTAATGATATAGCAGAATTCAAATATCCAAAGTTTTTGACAAGAAATGAACTTATGAAAAACTTGGTGATGATGTAATTTCTTCAAAGAAATACAAATGGATTTAAAGTTTTGAGTCTGTGCATAATCTGTCCTTAATGGTTCCTGAATGACTCCCTGTGATCTCTGCTTCTGGGTGTTTTTCTCCTTGCATAGTCTCCCCTTGAATGTGAGCTGATGTAGGGACTTGTGTCTAATGAACAGAATATTGCAAATGTGGTATGGTGCTGCCTCTGGCAATGGATGATGAAAGAGTGAGCTTTTTGTCTCAGAGCTTCGCTGGCTCACTGTCATGCAGCCAGAGGCTGTGACATAGGCTGCCTCATGGAGAGGTCCAAGTGGTGAGAATCTGGCCATAGCGTCCATCCATTGCCAGCAAGGAGCCAAAGCCCTCACTGAGCCAGTGAGACACGAATCCAGTAAACAACCACCGAGAGAGGAGAGAGCTTGGAAGTGAATCCTACCTTCATACAGCCCTGGGATGACAGCCACAGCTCAAATCTTGATTGCAATCTCCAGAGGGACCTTTAACAGGCGACCCATGTTTTATCTCTATCTAGACTCCTGAACCTTAAAACCATGGAATGGTACATGTATGGTATTTTAAATCACTAAAATGGAGATAACTTATTATGCAGCAGTTGATAACTGATTCAATAATTAAATAATAATGTAGGGTAATAATGTTGCTCTAGTTCATAAAATGGCTACATTCTGTTAGGTTGCAATGTTCCCCATTTACTAATCTTTTGTTACCAAACCCACAAAATGAGAACACCAAGAACACTAGAATATCTCTAACAAACAGGAAAAAGGGATTGTTTATATTGCATCATATATGTAGAGACAAGAAAGGACCTAGCTTGGAGCTATTCACTGTTAAACTTCTCTGAAGATCTGAGGAAACAGATGTTGTTTGTCACAAGATAGAAGGCAGAGAATGACAAGTCTGTGTCTCAGTTTAGCTGCTATTTATTGGTCAGTTTGAATCTTTCAAATGCAGCAGAGATAAACAGTTTTTGGTTAAAATTTGATATGCCTAAAGGAAATTTTTTAGTGCTTTAGCATCTTTCACAGATATTTATTTTGGAATTACCTATTTTTAAATTTTGTTTAAGATCAATTCCTAAACTTTCTGTAAGAAAATGTTTAGGCTGTCAGAACAAAAATAAAAGTGTGAAATACACATCCACAGACTTACATTTTCAAGTTTAATAAGTACATGATTTAAATAGGGATATCAGTTGAAAATCTAAGGAGCCAGAGATCTAGCTCAGTGGTGCTGGCATCTGCCTCACAAGTGCAAGGTCCTGAGTTTGATCCCCAGCACTGCAAAAAAAAAAAAAAAAAAAAAAAAAAAAAAAAAGAAAGAAAGAAAGGAAGGAAGGAAGGAAGGAAGGAAAGATCTGAATAAGAGGGTGGGGGATGATGAGAGATCGCTTGTCTGTTGGATTTTTATATTTAAAAATTTAGAATTCCTATTACTTTTATTACTTCTCTATTAGTACATTCACCAGGATATTTCTATAGAATATTTATATAAGAGACTATTTTGCAACATTATTGTAGTAGATTAAAGATGGCTGCAGTTTCGTCACTACTCCTATTGAGAGCCACAAGAAAATTTCACCTCCCTGTGAGTCTAGGCTGCACTAATGAATTAGCTTGGAAAGTGCAATGGTGCTGAGTGATATTCTTGGATTCCAAAAAAAGAGAAGATTGCAGCTTTCATCACCATCTTTAATGCATGCACTGGGAGAAGCCAGCAGGTTTTTAAGAAGTTAAATTACCCTGGGACCACCATATTGAAGAGGCTCCATGTAGGTCAACAGAGGAATCTCAGTCTAGCCTTTACAGTTCTCCCCACCAGGTGCCAGACATGTGAGTTACTCCAGATCAACCCCTCAGATAAGCCATAGGCTAGCTTATTATCATGGCTGACCCCAGGGGAAGCAGAGCAATTCTTCGGCTGAATTCTCCCTTTATTCATCACATAGCAATCAATAACCAAAAAAAATTATCACACTCATCTAATTTTAACATAAGTGTTCAGTCTAGGAAGATGTACTGTGACCTCATAATGTGTAAACTACTTTGCAATATTATTTACAAATGATAATTTAGGCTCCAATTTATGAGACAATGGTGTCATTGGAGATCTAGAAGGAAATCATAAATAGGAAAAAAAGAAACAGAATAAGAGGATGTTCACATTAGAAATATAGTATGTAATTCTATAGAGAATATATATTCTGCTTGAATTATGACACAATAAGATATAAAAATAAATATACATACATACACACATATATTTGCACAGTTATCTATATAAAATATACAATAATTATATTTAGATATATGAGTTCTGAGTTAAAGAATACCTTTATTTACTATTCAATGTTAACCACTAAACAGAACTAACCAATTTATTGCAGTAAAGATTCTGATCATTAAAATAGACCTAACCAGGTCAGAAATGTCCCTGTAAGAATTCATCCTGGAAAGGTTCATAGCTCTATACATTTCATGTATGATGGCACAGAAATAACTACCACCCACCTACCACATGCACTTAAGAGGGAAAAAGAGGGACAAAGCAAATATGTCTTTATCCAGGTTAATACTGAAAACAAACCAAAGTGATAGCTTGATTTACAAATTCTTGTAGAACTTCTTTGGGGGAAAAAAAGACAAAGAAAATCCCAGTTAACAAAGCCTGTCTTGGACACTGTGTATGATTTATCCTAAGATAAAAATACTCAATTGATAAAGCTCTACTGACAGCTTTATGTAGTGATACATAAACTTGGTTTTCAAATAAAGGAAATAAAAACCAAGACATATGAAAGATTTAATTAGAAAGGTCCATCTTGCAGAGCCTTCAACAATAGCTCCTCTTAAAGACACTGCATTTTTCATTTGAAAAGTCTTTTTATATTTCCCTCTAAATTCCTAATATCAAGCTTGTACAACTGCTTTGTGACTTATATTAACTATATAGTGATAAGGTTTGATTTTTTTCTGTTGACATTTTCAATAATATTCAGCTATGAGAGATAATGATTTAGCTCCCATATACCATTCCATCCTCTTCCTTTCTTCTTATTCTTAGTTCTTTAATTCTACATTTAAATTGCACTTGTACCTTGCTCTCACAGAAATAATATTACCTGTCAAACACATAATACAAAATATTTACAAAATACTCATCTTTGAACTCACTTTGATAAATCACTAATATTTAATAATTTTGTGTGAATGAATCCGTTTTTAAAATATAGATTTCATGGATATTTTTAAATATTTAGAACATGTAATGACATCAGTTTTTAAAAAATATATAACCAAATATTTAATAAAGCTCCAACTGGAAGTTTTTCAGTGAGGTTTTGACACATGATTTTTCAGAAAATTCATATTGAAATAAACAAGAAAAAGAATTTTATTTTGAAAAAAATTCTCAATACAGCTTGTTAAGAATACTCTGTTCCCTCAGTCCCAGAGCCTGACACATCTGGTGTGATACCTTCTCTTTACTTGAATGAGTCAGCACGATGTCTCAACACTAGAAATCTACAATGACACAATGCTCCTTAAATATCACCAGAAAGGTGATTTTTCAAGTTAAAAAAGAAATGGGCACTTTTTTCTTAGGAAATTTTTTTGAAATGTGTTTAAATATTTATCCTCCAAATTTATAGTAATTAATAATAGATAAAAGGCTTAAAACTACCTCTGGTAAACTAGGCAGTTCATATTACAACATTGGCACAATGAGAGGTATTTCTTATTCCCTACTTCAATTTCCTCATTTGGTTCCCAGGTGAAAATTCCTTACTTAGATCGAAAGAGATATTCTGCTTTCTCTTTAAGTTTAAGGGCATTTAATTGTGAGTAGCTGAAGTTAATGCTATATCCATATATCATTGAATGGTTAACAAATTTACCTTTCCTTCCAAAAGATACAAATAAATACATTGTTTGTTCCTCACAAAATGAAGGTTAAATTTCATTACCAAGTATTCTTTCCAGTGTGTTTCATGTCCAACTAAACTCGGTATTTTCTTGGATAACTTACATGTACTTGATTTCTTCCCAGTTGTAAAACTCTGTTTTAGCTTTTACAGCACATCTTTCCTTAAATGCTTTTGTTACATTACTGTTTTACACATATGATATAAACAAAAGTATTTCTAGTCTTGAATTTAGTGAGTGAAACTTTAATTTACGGCACTAACCCAAATTTGATGTCTAAAACCTATCTAATTAAAAACACCAAAATCAACAGAACAAAATAGAATAGGTAGGTTAAATGCATAACTGCATTACAAATCATTAAAGTAACTCTTTTGGGGAAGACACCAAAAAGTTTTCTAATGATGAATAATGACAAAGACAAAACCCTACTCTGTGACACATTGTACTAAAGCTATAGAACACAAAAGAAACCTAGGAGACCTTAAACATAGACAAAAGAGAAAAGAATGATAACCTAGACTGATAGGCTTTTAACAGTCATTTTCAGAAGATAAGAAATACACCTTTCAAATTATGAGAAAAAACAAA
Source organism: Heterocephalus glaber (assembly GCF_000247695.1). The sequence continues at coordinate 3,463,499 of NW_004624770.1, forward strand.
TGAAAACTTACAATTTTATGCATTATCATAGGAAAAAAAGAAACATATAGATACCATCAAAGAGGCAAAAGTCAAATTTGAGACAAATCTCAAGCATATCTTTCAGTGGAAAGGAAACTAAAGATAAAAAATATGATACAGGGAAGAAAAATCATCAAAAAATTAGCATATATGTAGCTGAACACCTAAAGTACTGCTTAAAAGAATGATAATAAATTATTTTGAATGTAAAAATAAAAGAAATCTAAAACACTGGGAAACAGTTAAATGCCAGAATGAAGGGAAAATATACTCCTCTCACTCAAAGGAAGTTTCTACAAGCTATCCAGATATCTTATCACAGTCACATAGACACACAGAACATAATATTTACACTAAGAATATCAGAGTGATTTAAAAGTATAAAGAAAATGCAATAAATATTTTTATTCAAACGAATGTAAAACATGACTTGAAATGTTTAACACTAACTCAAGAAAAATATTTTTAATATAGCAATAACTATAAAAATCTTGCATCAGAGGTTTAAAATCTATACTAACATAAAATAAATAGAAATAATGATAATGTTAAAGTTGAATTATCATAACATTCAAGAAACTGATAAATGTAAACTGAAGAAGCCTCTTTTGAAAAGTAGAAATTGTTGACCGCCAAATTTTCTTGACAGTATGTATCAAAATAGTGTTAATTCCATTTTTTTCTCATAGTTTTTCCTTTCCCTTCTCCCCTTTCCCCTTCCCCTCCCATCATCCCCAAGCCCTTGCACCTTTTCTTATTTCAAATTATCAATTATTCATTTGAATCATTTTCATTCTTATTTACACTTTCAATTTCTCACACTAGAGAAAGTATTTGATATTTACACGTGTGTGTCCTATTTATTTCACTTAAGAATATGGCCTCAATATGCATCCGGAAAACCTATGAGAAAAAAACAATGGAATCAAACTCTGTGTAAATAGGGAAGGGTGGAGGGGACAAAGGGTGCACAGGTAATGGGAAAAAAATAAGAACTAAGATATATCATATTCTGGTACAAACACCCAATGATAAATGTAAATGTATTTTATACCTAAAATGTACCAATAAATATATATATATATATATATAAATTTTTAAAAATAGTGTTAAAATAACCAATCAGCTCTTTACTAATGACAGCACCAAGACATGATGTTTTCTTAATAGATAAACCATTGTGTTGCTTCCTTTAGGAGAAAATTTTGCTTCAAAAAATTTCAGCAGAACTAATATAGGCATGCATGCTGGGTGATGTCACTGATTTGTATTCTGGCTCATGTTGTTTATTTCACTGTAATCCAGTGACAAGAAGTTCGAGGAAGAAAGAGGAGAAGAAAGGAAGGAGGGACTTAAGAAAGGAGGAAGAAAAGAAAGAGAAAGAAAAGAAATCAAGCAAGGATGGAAGGAGAAAGGAAGGAAGAAAGGAAGATTAAAAACAATCCAATAAAGAGAATGAAATATGACAACAGGAAATTGAAAGGAAAAGAAATGAGATTTGTGTGTACAAATGTTTACTATTACCGGTAATAATAGGATTATAAGTTAAAACTACACTAAGAAACTATTTCACGCTCAGACACTAGAAAAATGTAAGTCAGATGATAACATGTTTTGACAAGAATATGAAGTAAATATATTTTTATAACATACTAGTGGGAATTTAAATGGATATAACCAATTTGAGAAGTAATTTGGCAATATCTAAGAAAAGTAAAAAAAAATTCTAAGACAAAGCAGTTTTTCTCTAGAGAGACTATCACAAAAGAAGGTATATACATATAATTGTTTATAATAAAAAATTAACAGAACTTTACTTTTCATAAAGTGAGAATTGTACATGTATATATATGCATGCATAAATACATGCATGCACACACATGTAGATTTAGTTGATAGCTGTAATATGGATGTACATTAATAATGCATTTCAAGGTAAATTATTTCAAAAATATACTGAACAAAATAAATTAATTAATTTTCAAAACAATGTAGACACATAACATTTGAATACATTTTAATAAAATAAATCTATAGACATGTGTGGGCATAAGCCTATTATCCCAGCACTCTGGGAGGCTGAGGCAAGGGAATTGCAAGTTCAGGTGCAGTCTGGGCCATTGAGTGACTTAGTGAGACTCTTTCCCAAAACTCAAAAATAAAACTAAAAATAAAAAAGCACTGAGATAGCTCATTACAAAGTCCTTCGGTTGAATCCCCCGCATTGCAAAACAACAACAAGAAAAAAATGAAACAAGAACCAAAAATCAAAAAAAACTATAATGTATATTTTAGAAATAAAATACATATATTATGACCTGTAATAGTTGTCAAAATACTGTATTAAATCAAATAAATACTCTTCAGAAAATGTTTTATAAAACTTTTTTCTTACTCAAATGATATAAAACAAATGTACAAGAGAATATTATTTTAGATATTTTTCACTTTAAAGATTTTCATAAAATCACCATATGGTCTTCAATTCTGCAAAAATCCATACACAGAGTTCCAAGCATGGGAAGTGAGAAAAGCTGGAAAATCTTATTAAGTAGGCTATGATAATGGGAAATAACGGTGTGTAATTACTGTGCCAAACAAGCATTACAGTAGAAGTTGATCTTTATTAAAAGACTGAAATCTTAAACTCTGAAGACATTCAGATGGTATTAGTCAGCTCTCTTATCACTGAGACATAATAACCAATTCCACAATTAAAGGAAGAGATTTAATTTGCTCAATGATTTATGAGCAGATTATGATTGTCTGGCTCCAAGGATCAGATATCATGGTAGAAGATTGTTTCAGAGCAAGCTACTTAGTTCATCATGGTTGGTCAAAGAAAGAGCAGGTGAACAGTGTCAGAGAGAAAATAGAAACCGTTCAGGTATAGGACCCCAGATCATATCTCCATGACATACATGGAAAAACCCAGGAATGTGCTTTGCTAATCTACCAGGTGTTTCTTAATCCAATGAAGTTGATCGTTCAGGATTAACAGTCACAATCCACTTCATACCTTCACATCAAAATACATTTCCTAAAGCCATACTTAATCTCCAAATAAAGACAATAGCAAGTTTATAGTTCAGCCTAATAAAACAAAACTATCCTGAATACAATTGGATATGTAATAATCCCTCAAAATCTCAGCATTTTTCAAAAATTAAGTTCAAGTTTCTTCTGAGACTCAAGGCAAACTCTTAGCAGGGAACTTCTATAAAAGTCAAAAAAATTGGATAATCTCAAGGTACAATAACACAAAATACACATTCCCATTCCAAAAGAGAGCAATAGGGACAGAGAAGAATTGAAACAAAGCAAGACTGAAATCGAGAAGGCATTAAGTCCTATAAATGTACACCTCTTTCTCCATAGTGATGATATGTCAGTTCCAGAGAACATAGGTTGCAACTTTTCTCAGTAGATGTTCCACATTCCTGGCATCTCCAAATTCCTTAGGTCTCCACTGTACTTTTTGCTTCGGTCTCACAGCTTCATACACTGTCCTTTAATTCTCCTTCCATGCCTAGTCTCACACCGTCCTTAGAAGTTTGGGTGGAAGTCTTTCTAACCACTGCAACTCTTGCATTCTGCATCCCTGTAAAACCTGCATCACAAGGATGATACTAAAGTCAGCTATCACTTCAAGCAGTAACCAGGTCCCCTTGGACCAGACTGCAGCAGCCTCTGTGTGCCTAGTCGGCCAAACACAGTGAAATGAATCATGGAGAACAAATTCTCTAGGAAGCTCATCTAGAGCAGACACCCCAGGAATTTTTTTCTCACATGTAAAGTTGACACTTTTGCACTCTTGAGACTAAAATAGGTGGAGTCTTCCTGAGTTCTCAGGTGAGCTCAAGGCATCTTTCTTCTTATCCCTGTACAAAGTACTTATTTTGTTTTAATAATGCAAATCTTTTTACTAGGCCTATCTCCTTCAGCCTCAACTTTAAACATGGTTCCTTCTAGGTCAAAATTTAAATTTTTCAAATTTTTCTGCTTTGCTTTTTGCCTCTGATTCTCATCACAAATCTGGCTAAAAGCAGCCAGCAGTTTTCTTGCCACAGCCTGAATGTTGCACTGTTTTGAAATTTTCTCAACCAGATTAATTGGTCCATTGTCCTAAGCTCTATCTTGTGAAATGTTCCCAGGACATGGGAAAATGTAGACACATTTTTTTTTTTTTTTTGCCAGAGCATAACACACATGGCTACTTGTCCAACTCCCAATAGCATCCTCATTACCAACTAAATCCTCCTGAACTTGGCCTCTACTATCTGCATTTCTATGAGCATACTGGTCTTCTGAGCCTTAACCAGGATCACCCATCAGGAGCTGCTTTCAGCATTCTAGCCCTCAGTGCCAAACTTTTCAAAACTCCCTCTTAACCAGTTCCTAAGGTTTCAAGCCCACATGGTCAGCAAGTCATAGCAACAATCCCACTTCACTAGGATCACTTTTGTATTCGTCAGCTTTCTCTCCCTGAGACATAATACCCAAAAGGAGAGAAAGGTTCAATTTGTTCACAGTTTCAATCCATGATCTTCTGACTTCATGGAAGGGCATGGTTAAGCAAAGCTGCTTTATCTCATGGGACCAGGAAAGCAGAGCAGAGGGACAGTGACTGGGAGGAACAGGCCAATGACCAGACAAAGACTCTAAGCCCATATCTCCATAATTTCCCTGACATACCTGGAAGTACATTCCACACACCCTAGGGCAGATCCCAAAGCCAATCAAGTTGAAACTCAACCCTAACTACCATAGTGATTTTGAGGAAGACAGATGAAACAAACTTGAAATAAGTAAAGGAGTAAGGAAATATGAACCTTTCAATTCAACCTCAGCTTCATTTGCTTCAGCATTCAGAATAATCTCTTAAAGTCATCTTTAGGTGATTTTTCTATGCCTTCTTCACTTTTTAAATTGCACTTTTATAAAAAGTTCCAAAGAGAAAAAGTATCGTTGTCTATATAACTACATCTACATTTACATCTATATCTACATCCCTATCCTATCTGTATCTATGTATGTAATTACATGTGTGCATATATGCATTATGTATGTATACTTTATCATATCAGTATACGTATTAGCTCTTTATTAAAGCACAAGGGTACAGAATAAACTTAAAACTATGATAATAATTAAAATACAAAAAAGAAAAGTTACCTATCCTAAAATAGATATATAGAGTGCCTCTGACAACCAACCTGAATTAATTCTTCTCTGAGGGGCCAGGGAGACTGGCAAAGAGGCAATCTGTTTAAGCCAAGGTTCTAAGATCATCTGATACACTATACACTGAAAAGAAATCTACATGCAGTAGCATTTATAAATATTTTACACAGTGCTTAAAAGAATCTGGAGTTTTTAAAAACATTAGTTGCAACAGACACAAGCCCAGTGTGGAGCAAATATGGTGTCATTCAGTTCTCAGCAGAAGCTATGTCACATTGTGTAATATGAATTGGCTAGCGATACCCCCCGAGTCAAAAGATCTGATCAGGACATTGTTTCATCACTATTTCCATCATCATCAGTATCACCACCTTTGCTAACACAAAGTATTAATATCGTTTAGAAAGCATGAACAGATCTTGATTACTACTATGTGTTGATATGTGTGTGCACAAGTGGATGAGAGAAGTACAACTCCTGGAGAAGACATTTGACCTGAGATACATTTTATTCTCATTTTAACAGGAATAACTTACAGGACTTATAAGCATGGGAACAAGCAGGTACTTGGAGTGTTGGAAATATTAGTTTGTTTGATTCTTGAAAAGTAGATTTTAGAGGATACTTGAATAGTTTCAGTAAATACAATCATGGTTTGTGTATAGTTGACTTCATTAATGAGATCTATTGGCTTGTAAATAATATTTAGAATCACAGGATTTTAGCCACAGCTCTGAAACGGAGAGTAGAGAAGAAAGAGAACAAGTGAGGGGCAGGAGTCTGGGGTACCATAACATTGAGAGGACTGCTAGATCAGAAACTCAGTCTCCAGTAATGGAGACATCCATGGGGCAGCCAGCTCAGGCAGTGTCATGCTGTCCAAGAGAAGCAAGTTATCCTACTGTTTTCTACCTGTTGGAGTAAGCAATCACCATTAACTGATGTCATGGGCTCTGATCACCAAATTCTACAAGTCCTCAAAGTTCTTTCTTGTTCAAAAAAAAAACAAACTATACACATTATATTCAGGGTATTTACAGCTAGAAAACACTGTTTTTCTTTAATAATTCTGCAGAGCATTTATTATGATGGGGATTGCATAGATTTTACTTTGTAATAATGTTAAGTTCAATAATGGTTTATAAAATATTTATTTCAAGTTTTGCAGTTCAGGCCTGAGGAGGTAGCTCAGTGGTTCCTTGGCGATAGCATGGGTGAGACTCTGCTCTTGGTTCAGTCACAGCCCTGAACAAACAAAAATGAAACAATAAAATTTTTCAGTACAATTTGTATAAAAATATTCAATTAAAAGTCTTTATAAATAGGGAAGGGAGCACATGGAATGGGGAAAAAACAAGAACCAAGATACATCATGTACAGGTACGAGCACCCAATGATAAATGTAAACATATTGTATACCTAAAATGTACCAATAAAAGAATTTAAGCAAAAATATTACAGCAAATGTTCCTTTATATATGTGTGAGGTTTACTTCTTATTTATATTTTAATTAAATGACAGCCTTTAACAGATTAATTCATTCTGCAGGTATTTGTGCATAAATAGGCAAAGGTAGATAAATGAATCTGATTCTCACTTTCTATTCACATTTTTTAGGTACAATTGAATTTGTTAATTATATTGTTCTCTTTCCTATAAATAAACTTCTTTGAGACATCTAATTCATTACTATAATAAATGTAATCACAAGTTGTATTAGTTTGTTGGAACTCTTGCAAAAAATTACCTTAGGAAATGTGACTTATAAATAACAAATGTTTTCTCACTTCTAAAGACAGAGAAGTCCTTAAACAAGGCACCTGTGGTGTCTGGTGGGGGCTGCTTTTCTCATAGATGACACTTCCCACTGCACCTTCACATGGAGTAATGGCTCATCCAGCTCTCTGGAGTCTCTCTCTCTCTCTCTCTCTCTCTCTCTCTCTCTCTCTCTCTCTCTCTCTCTCTCCCCCTCCCTCCCTTTCTCTCTCCCCCCACCCTCTCTCTCTCTCTCTCTCTCTCTCTCTCTCTCTCTCTCTCTCTCTCTCTCTCTCCCCCTCCCTCCCTTTCTCTTTCTCTCTCTCTTTTTCTCTTTTTATATAAAAACACAAATCCCATTTATGAGGGCAGCATCCTCATGATCCAATCAATTCCCAAAGCCCTCACCTCTTAATATTATCATGGTGGAAATCAGATTTCAACATATGAATTTTATATTTCAGGCCACAGTATGTTTAAATATAAAGAAGAAAATAACATTACCTTAGTGCTTGCTTATTTGTACTATAATGCATATGCAATATAACTGTATCTTCTAAATAAGAATTTTGATGCCATTTATTGTTGCTGTATTTAGCAATCATAGCTGTTAAATTTGACCTAACAACACTGTTAAAAAAAAAAAACCAAAAACTACACACAAATAAACCAGTATTGTAATGTTGAGAGGAAAATCAAGGATTCTTTATTTCACTTGAATTTTGAATGAAATTGATAGATTTCTGATTAAATACTTTTCAGAGTCTACACTTTCACATCTCCTTCATGGGACACATTAGAATTTCACTACTGGATGGCTTACAATTGGATAAAATTCCTTACTGTAGTCAGAAATTCTCTTCATACAATCGATCCTCTGGTTCATTTAATGTAACCTTTATCCAGTTTATTAGAGCTAGAATGTGTTGGCATGGAGAAGGTAGAGTAATTCACCTGAGAGAGTTGCATATTATAAATTTTAAAGCCTTTCTTTTCAGGCAAGAGCCATATTCTTCCTGTGAAACTAAAACGCATTGAACGCTAAAACATTTCACACACATTTCCTTTTCAGCTTCATCTGAGCATTTTATAGTAACTTAGATACAGTAGTTTGGCTGTTTCTATTAACAAATTTAAAACTATCATTTTATATGTATTATATGTGTAAAGTAGAATATTAAGTTTATTTCGTGCATTATTTAATTTAATCTTTGTAACCATTCTATAAGATCAGTACAAATTATGCATAAAGAATTTGAGTCATAAAAAGTTTAATAATTTAGGTTAGCAAACTAGTAAGCCCACTTGAAAACTCAAATCAAGATAAGTATTTCCTTAAAGTCTAACCTCTTGATTACTAAACTCTACTACTCCTGCATGGTTTTCAATTAGATACCATGCAAGAAGAATTTGAACTTAAAAGCAGGAGAGAGGGAGGTGAGGTGAGACTGGGTGGGCCCAGAGGGGAGGAGAGAGGAGAGGAGAGGACAGGGCTTGTTTACAAAAAGCAATGTAATTGTCTTTGTTTAAAGTAGTCCTAGAGAATACATTATTTGAAGTTTAATTTCAATAAATTGATTTGCATTTCCAGATTAGAATTGTTGAGGGGATGACACATTGCTAAGAAAATCACTATTATAGTTTTATATAATAAAATAATTGAACATGACAAGAGGAAGTCAGTCATTCTTACTAGTTTATTATCTGTTTCAAACAAAAATAATTGACAATATTGTGAATTTATAATGTGCCCTGTAGTGTTACTATTTTCACTTCCTGATACAGTCACTTCCTAATGCAGTCACTTCCTTCCGTAGCCATTTCTCAGGTGGCATCTTTGAGGCGTAGAGTAAAAGGGTGGCATAGCTATAAAGCAGCAGACTGAGTAAATGTTCAAGCTGTGTGACTGCAAAATATGTGATGACATTACTGTTACTATTTATGCCTCAACATGTAAATATAAAGGATCCATAAAAGTAACCACCTGGTAGTAGTCCCAGGAAAAACCTCATTCTCCTGGCCCGCTGTTCCCATAGTTACTGAAAATACAGCTCTTGGAACCCAAATTTATTTTCACAGATGAAATAAACAGGCAAATTTTTCAACAATTAAAAACTCTTCTTTGCTCCACAATTAGTCAGTGACAAAGAGGCTAATCCCTGTCCTATTGTTGTACACAAACACACAGATACACATAATCCAATACTCACGCAAGTTGTGATCTGAGGTTTGTTTCCTGAAAAAATTCAGATGTTGAAACTTAATCCCCAAGGTAATAGTATTAGAAGGTGGATCTTTTGGGAGGCGGTGATAATGTCTGATAGGATTCCTGCATTTGAAGGAAAACCCCATGAGACTTCTCACTCCTTTTGCCATATTAAGACATGGCCAAAGATGGACAGGTATGAACCAGAAAGTGAGCCCTCAGTAGGTATTTGATCTAGAACTTCTTAGCCTTGAGAACTCTAAGAAGCATGTATTAGCTTTAAAAGCACCCAATCTACAGTATTTTCATTACAGCAGCCTGAACAGACCAAAAACACACATATGCATACATATGAAATAATAACAGGCGTTTTATGTTTTTGGGTTTTGTTTTGTTTTTTACTATTTTTAAATTATTATTTCTGGAAGAAACAATGGGCATCGTGAAGTCATTTGTTCACTCCCTTTCAGAAATAGGAAATAGAAATCTTAATCCAGTGTGTGCTTTCTTCTCAGCTGCTAATATGTTTTTGGAAAGATATGTTCCCAGTCTGAATTTGCAACTTAAATTTAGAATTCAATTCCCAAAGTAAATTTTATGTGTGATAAATATGAACAAAAACTGTCTCGACTAGGTGTCAGCCCTCAAATATTAAAGAGTTCGCCTTACTCCTGCTAGTGTAAAGGGTCCTCATGTGATAAGGTAAGAGATTTACTCTGAGTATAAATTAAAAGATATTGAAAGCAATGATGTAGTCGAATGGTGAAATGAAAAATCTACAGTGAATAATAGTATAACCATAAACTTTGAAGGACTTTTTATTGCTTTTTACTTCACAAAGTCATTCCATCAACAAAACATTGAACGCTTGACTTAAAGAGAATGCAAATGATTAATATTGTGATCCTTTGGAAGCATTTCAAAACCGACAAAAAAGAAAAGAAGCAAAAAGAAGTGTTGGCCTACTAATTTATTTCTGATCCAGACTAAAGCATCAGATAATGAATTGAGAAATATAAATCCGAGTGTATTTTCTAATATTATAAATGTAACTTAAAAGAATGAACTAAAATTATACACCTATCATAATCAGGTGGTCAGAGGAAAGAGCAGGAAGATTTTGTAAGAAATATGAATCCCTCATTTTATAAACTCAGAAATAAAAGTGGAGGTATATTATTTTTGTCATTACAATGGTGAGCCCTAAAACATGTAACAATAGAAATAATTAAAAGTTGCTCTCTGTATGAAATAAACCCAAATTTGGAGAAAGCAATAAAGTTAATTTTGCACCATTTGAATATTTCCCATATGAATACATTAGAATCATGTACATATAATTAATAACACATTTTTATAGTCTGATACATAGTTTTTAAAAATCAGCTAAACTTTTTATTATCAGAAAATAGCTCATAAGACACTAAAATTTTTAAAAATCAGTAACTTTGTTATACAACCTCCTGCATCCAGATTGGTAATAGTAAGCAAGTCTACTCACAGATTTAATTGTCAGAAGGTGTGTTTTGTGGCTGACTCACCCTGGCGGATTCATTGGGTTGCGATTTTGCACAAAAGTGCTATTCAGGAGCCATAACACAGTTTCTTTACGATATAGGGAGGTAATTAGTTCCTCCTGCCCAAAATATCTCCCAGGCTGAGATAATGACTTAAGCGATTCTGGTGGAATTTCTAGGCCTTCATCAAAGTACATTTTTGGAAAACTAAATATATATCACAAAATATTATTTGAAAAACTGTGACAGTACCTGTAAGCTTTCTTGATTTAACTTCCATACGAATTGGAGATTCCATTAGACACGAAAATAGGGTTTTCTTTATTATATAAAAATGTTACACCTGAAAATGGTGTAGCATGCCTGTAATTCCAGAACTCTGGAGGCTGAGGCAGGAGGACAGCCTGAACTACACAGTGAGACCCTGTCTCAAAAAATCAAATGGTTTTATGTATAAATATGCTTTGCTTTAAAAAAACTGCAAAGAATTTCACCAATTTAAAAGTCAGTAGCTCAGCCACGAATTAAAATATATTCATTTCTCAGCAAAAAAATCCAAGTCAAATATTAAAAACAAATACTATAATATATTAAAAATAAGTAGTATATTTATTTTAAAATATATAAAAATAAAATATTAAAAATAAATAATATAATATATGTCAAGGCAAATATTTCTCAGTTTTCTTTGAGTTCAAACTTTGTATCTTATCAAATTACCATCAAAACCTGTTAGCAATATTTCTGCATATCTGAAATAGGAAAGGCCATATAGAATAATGATTCACTAGTATATCTTTAGTTAATGAAACAAGTGAAGCCAAAATAATACATATTGAATATTCTCTTTTAGAAACAATCATCCCCACTAAGACAAACATTATGTATAAACTTAAAAGTTCAAAATTTAAAAACTATTTTAAATAATGTAAGAGTATACATTCCTTTAGTAAGAGAAAAATGGGATTTCCAAATCTTTTCTCCTCTTCATTCATTATCAAAAATAAAGAAGAAAAATATCCAATTGCAGCCTTCCTATAATGATTTAAGCTGAGTCCTGATTGAAAGCAACTGAATAGGTTGTATTTCCCAATGGTCAACACTTCTGCCTACTTTTTAAACCTTCCATACTCTATTTCATAATCAGTTTTAGTTACCCAAGTTCATTGTTGATAAAATCTTACTGTTTTATTCCCTGAATCTTTTCCAATTTTGAAATCCTGCTGATTTTCTCATTTCCTGAACTCCTATCACATTCAGTGTCACCTTATATTAAATCAATAGTCTCAGGTTACATTAATTTTTATTGTTTATTCAGTGTTTTCTTAAAATGTCCTGAATATATCACTATCAAACATTGACCCACTACCCCTACAGTGATACAGAATTCATGGAAAGAAGAAAATCAAGGGACATATATAGGGGACAAAGAGACATCGTTATAACATTTTGCATGAAATGCTATTATTTTTTAAAGAGATTAATTTTCTTGGAGAAGTCTCGGGAAGTTCTCAAAATACCTTTATCCCTCTAGAAAGTATGTAGAAACGTTATTCAGACACAGGTACTTCCTTGGTTTTAATTTCCTCTTTTATCTTCTATAATCATAGTCCTCATCATTTAGCCAATGATACCATGAGTCATAAGTCTTTAATATCCATGTTGGTTTTCAACATGTAGTCAGAGAGACCAAGTGTATCCTACCACAAAATCGTGTTGTGAATATTTACAGTATTTATCTTTCCCAGTGAATGTTACTATTTTAAAGGTTCTGGAATGCGATAATTAGCTTATTTACAAAGACATTTGATTACCGTCAACCTTCTGACAGGTAGTTCCCAATAGAGAAAAAAAAAAAAAGGTTACAGATCTCCTGTTAATTAATTTCTCTGCATTTGTACTATGTTAAATTTAATAATTTCCATTTATCATAAGAAATAAGGGAAAAGTTAGGTAACCTACCAACTGGAAGAAGATATTTAAAATATTTCAACCATATATATAATATATAATGTATATTATATATATGAGTCAGAAAGTTTGAAGAAGTATAAATTTATTTTATAAAGACAACTGACTAGAAAAAATAAGCAAAAGACACTAGTAACTAGGTTACTCAAAATCTACTAAACTTATGAAAACATGTCCATACACAGATAAATACAAACTAAACCAACAGAAATGCTATTACACATTCATGAGAATAGTTAAAATTCCAAAAATAAATACTTTTCCAAATGCTCTATCCACAGTTGAATGAGTAAATAAATGAATGTATCCATACAATGGAATATCATATAGCAAAGATAACTATATGTGAAAAGATGAATGAATCTTAACAATATTGAACAGAAGTATGCGTTATATACACACAATACAATGAATACTACATAGTCCTACTTGTCTTTTTAAAAAGACAAAACTCATTCTGCCATAAAGAGGTCAGAAGAATTGTTAGAGAAGAAATTGCCAAAAGGGAAAAACTAGGAGATTCTAGGAAAAATAAGGTTCAGATTTTACTATGGGTGATTTTACATGATTGTGCTTACTTTGTGAAGTTTTATGGAATATATCTGATTTTTTACCTACAAAAACTAATGCACTTATATAGCCAAACACACATGTACAGAAAAGCATGTTTTCTTTCACGTCAACTCTTCACTATCAGATGATCAAAGTCCTTGTATTCCTATACTAATATAAATAAATATCTTCATTAAGTTCAGTTCAAATTCATGTAACACTCCCTCAGTTTGGGGACACTATTATTAAAAAGTTGAAACACAAATGATAGAAAATTTACATTGATATATAGCTGATTACACTGACAGCTCTGACTTTAAGAAAGCTATGAAATTAGGGATTGCATTTCCAACAGAAACTCAGTTCAAGTTTCTATTTTTCAAACTCACAATCGTTCTTCTATTGAAATACCTGTTCATAAGATTTGTCAGTCTATGAGTTACCCTTTCACTTTAGGAACAAATAAATATTTATTCAATAAGAGAAGAAACTCCAAAAATGACTTGAATGTTGAACAAAAGATAAAAGCTCATTAGAAGTTGCTATGCTTTAAATGTGTTTTAGAAAATTAAATGTTGTCTTGTAGTAACTCTGGGCATCAATAAAAGAATATTATTGCTGTCCAAGTGCAAGGACTTGAGTTCGATCCCCGGTACCAAAAAATAAAAAAATTTTAAAAGGATATTCTACCAGTGTACGCTGACCTATTTAAGTATTTAACGTTATTTTTTTACCTTTGCAAACTAGTCATAATGACCCTGTTCCACAAAACCAGTCAAACTCTTCTATTTGGAACAATTGAGACTCAACTGAAGCATAATTTCATAAATATATTCTGACTACAGACAGATATGACATTATTAATTGAAATATTTCTTTAAAATAGGAGGTCAATAGGCAATAGAGTTGCTACTGAATTACATTTAAGCCTGCTGAAAAACTACTTTCAATCGGAATGTCAATATAGATATTAATAATTTTTCAGAATGTGCTTCATTCCCAATGAGGTAACCAGGCAGCTTCTGCAAAAATGGAGCTCGAGTTCCCCTCCTCCATTCTTTTATTGTGACAGAGTAATTCAAATCTTGTTAATCAGGAATGATTTCTTTATGTTGTCAGCATACATGGCAGAAATGGTTAGAATGGTGTGGTAGTCTCCCTCCACCATTTCCATTCAGCTGCTTTTGCAGCACTTGCTATGTGCAATTGAAGGCTTGACCGTGTTTTTATTAGAAGCATCAGGACAATCTATCAGTGCCAGAGGCAGGAAGTTGATACTATAAATCAAGCATCATTGAACACTCACACTTCATACAGAAAGATCAATTATTACCATACTTATTCTAAACTGCCCAAGTTGTATCCACAGAAGTAAGACATTCATCTTTATCAGTTAGATAGATACCTTTAATTCCTAGAGCTGTTAACTGGATATTGTGTACTACAGCCAGTCACCCTCTGAATTCTGAGGAAGTAATAATTTTTAATTTCATTTAGGCATTTCACAATTTATCTTCATCATTCCTCTTTTTGAATTCAATAAGTTCGTGTGTTATGAATCCTGTCTCTGATGCCTGGCTGATTTAACTGCAATAATTTCATGGTGTTGGTGAGAGCCAGATTTGCTGCTTCAGAACTTAAAACAGTGGGGAAAAGATTGAGAGGAATGGACCTCGCTGGGTTATAACACGTTTGAACTCCTGAAATCTCCACAGAGTTTCACTTTCTACAATATTTTTGGGAACTAGAAGGAGAAAGGAAAGAAAGGGAAAACATCGTAAAGAGATTAAATTTCTAGTGACCATATTAACAATTGAATTTCTTTAATTTATCCAAGCCTCAGTAAGTTTTGTTTTGGGGTTTTTTTTTGCAGAAAGTTGGAATTGTGTGCCAGGGAATCACTATCTTTGATGTTAATAATTTATATAACTTACCAATAGTTACAATTACATTAAGTGTTGTGGGAATAGTGGCTATGAATAACTTAAATGTCTAGAAAGAACGCTAGAGTGAGAGAAGTAGAATTCCTATTACATATTCAAAGTACTATATCCTTATCTAAAGTGTAGAATCAAATCTGTTCCCCTGAATCAAATCACAGCATGGTGACAAATTTGCATTTAACTATCCCAAGAAAATGGACAACACATAGATTCTTAAATACCTAACAATATAAAAGGAGAAGTACAAGTGCATTAAAGACAAATTTAAAACACTCATAAGGTAAGGAAGCAGAGGCCATTGTGAATGTATTGCTGCATACTTTTTTTAAAAAAATCTATTAATAGCAGTATTTAAAAAATCTTCTCAGTTATTTTTTAAATTTATAAAAACATTTGAAAGAGATGGCACAACTAATATCTGTACCTAGGAAATTTTGACCCTTACATTTCTCATTTGTCTTCTGGAAATAAATATTTGGCATTTCTGCAAAGGTATGGCAATAAGTATGAAACCCAAGGTTACAGCTTGCAGCCAAAAGGCGAGATTTGCAACACAGAAAAGTTCCACATTTGGATCTTCTTTCTAGCAAAACTAACTTATAGCTAAGGAATGTAAAGACTTAAACATGATAATAGAAAGACCAGGAGAGAGAAAAAGAGGAAAAAAAGAAAACAAAAATCAAAGATGCCTGCCTAAGGAAACCAAAATCTGAGAAGACTTAGACAAGAATGATGAGAAGAATATGACTCAGCCTGTCAGAACCATAACATCTCCAGCTCTGTAATCCAGTGGGCAGCAAAAAAGCAAAATTAGATTATACTATGAAAGTCAACTAACCCACCCCAGGATCCAACATCCTAGACACACTGCAGAGGCACATACACGCTCCAGGACACGTGTCCATACATACACGTCTGCTGATGGGCAGGACGCTGCACAAGTGTATTCCCAATTAGACAAGGAATTGAATACTGAGCCTGATATTTAGAATTTCTCAAGTGAACACTGCTCTCTACCCAAAAACTCAAAATCAGAGCCAACCTGCTCACCAGCTCAATCCACTGAAGTACAGTTGTCAAGTTAGTATTTATCTACTTAATCTCAAATGTGAATTAGTAAGACTGAAGAGATATTTAGGAAATTCTTTTAAGTAAAAAAGATAGAAATAGAAGGCTAAAATTACTCCAAATGAAGAAATATGAAAACTGCTGCACATCTTTAAAACAAAATCTAATTAAAAGGAAATGGCTCACTCACTGACAAGTTTTTCAGAAAAATATATACATAAAAAAAAGTATGAAAATTTAAAATTAAATAAATAGGATCTAGGTGGTGGATGCATGGGTTGCACTATAAATTTCTTTTAACTCTATTGGTTGGAAAATTTTTATGATAAAGTGTTGGGGAAAATCAATAGCAATATTAGAATAAAGTTGATGCCTCTCCTAAAGAGGTGAAAACAGACAGAAAGAAATTAGAAAATATGAAAAAAAGTAAAGGGCATAAAGACTCAATTCAAAAGGCCTAATAAAAATTAATAAGTTTTTTAGAAAGTCCGGAGCAACTGATGTTTTGAAAAGAACCATACAAATATGTAAGACATTTTCTCTCAGTTAAGATATACATTTCTAAGTTGAAAGAACCCACTCAGCACAACAAATGGGGGAAATATGCATGTAGCTACAACAATGTAGAGCTTCAGAATTGGTATAAAGAAATTACATACATTGAAAAAATAGATAAGGAAATACGGACACAGGAAGGAAACTAGAACAGCCTGAGTGTCAATAGCAAAGCTGAATGCCAGAAGACAAGAGAGCAATTCCCCCAACTCTCAAGGAAACTTACTTTAATTTAGAATTCTATTCTCACCTAAACTATCAATCGTGCACGAAGAGGTCCAGGGATGTAGCTCAGTGGTGCCGCATCTGCCTGTCAAGCACGAGGTTCTGAGTTCAATTCCCAGTACCCCGAAATAATCAGGTATGAAGAAAGAATTCAGCTGTTTTCAGACATGCAAGATCTTCACAAAGCACCCACAACAAACTCTGGAGAGTGACTTGAAAGTGAAGCTCTTTGGTTCTAGAGAAACAAATAACCAAAGAATGAGGATCTAGATCCCTGCAATAAGTTGAATCCAGGAAAACATTAAATGGAATAAATTCTGTATGCAGTTACAGCACAGAAGGGTCCCAAGAAGTCAAACTGTAGAAGATTTGAGAATATCTGATGATATGAGAGTGAACCAAGGGAGAAAAAATGGCATTAGAAACTATTTCAGCTGATGAAACACAACAATTTCAAGAAGTCCAGTACAATCAACACCTACAACTCATCTCTGAAGTGAATGTTATGTAATTCCAATAACGAACTATTGCATATGGTAATATTGTCTACCAAATATTACAAACATAGAAACAAGAGCAGGAAAATAGTGAAAAGGAAAGTGGATAGAGTATAAATATTTACATCTTACAAAGTGAGAAATAAAAGTATTTTTTCATTGAACAAAATTAAATATGCTCTATACTGTTACAAAAAGTAACCAAAGGAGTTAATAAAAAACAATCATGACCATTCTGATAGAGTTGAAAAATAACATACAGGACACTTGGAATTCCAGGTAAATAAATATTTTTGTAGTAGAGCAAGCTCTCATCTGAGGATTCAGTACCAGTGGATTCAACCAACCAAATATTTCCAGATCAAAATATTTTTTTAAAAAATTGCTATGCCAATTTATATATGGGATTGGGCATCTGTGGATTTTTATATGCAGGACAGGAGTCCAGGCATGAATCTCCCAAAGAGTGGGTATATAATGTCCTATGTAACATTTGAGACATGTTAACAGGAAATTCTTTTTTTTTTTTTTTTTTGCATTTTTAAAATCTTTATTCTGTACTGAACTGGTATTCCCAAACAGCCCAAGCAAAGACATGCACTTCTAACAGCATTTGCTTAGAGCAGAGGTACTGTATGATAAATAATGGAAAGAATCCAAACATCCTCTCCCTGGCAATTTGGGAGTAGAACATTTTGGATGAACTCCATTTCGGATGGACACAATCCATTCAGTGACAAGCTAGTCTGTTCCCTTTCCATCCAGGGAGTAAATACACACAAATGACCACTGCCCAGAGTCTGGAATAACAGCCCTCTTTTTAGGGTATTCTTCCAAACAAATAAACAAATACCTAAATACTGAAAGGGGCAAATCAGAAAAAGTAGACAAAAAAAAAAATGCCTATGTGAAGTTTACTCAATAAAAAACTATCAGCTTTTCTTGTAGTTTTTCCCTAAAATGTTTGGTTTTATTTTACAGGGCACAACAGGAACTAAATTAAAATGAAAGCTTGTTTATTTTGTTTTACTGTGGATAGTTTGTACAAAGTTTCCAAATCTGAGACTTAATGTAAAATGGATCTTTTAAGGTGAAAATAGAATGCCAGGTTCTAAGGAAGGGAATTATCTCAAAGGAATAAGAGTTGTCTGCCATGTGCTTTTCATAAGCATTCATGCTGCAAAAAAATTTCTCAATAATATGAAGATGCTGGTACAACTTTTCCTATTACACAATTTCTTACACAACCAAGTGTTACATTTATAGACAGATTTACGATTTGAAAGGAAAAAAGGTTGGCTTAATAAAATTAGTTTTGGGGGTTTTTTACAAACTAGTTCAACCAAAGTTCTCAGTCTGTTCATGCAGCAGATGCATTACCTCCACTAGGTGTGGATCCAAAAAATATTTGAAGAAACCCTCCCAGGCTTGTTTCATTCCACATTGTACATTCTGCTTGAAGCACCACACTTTGAAAATCATCACAGCTCTGATGCCTTGGTCTTCTCCTTGGTCTTTTTCATTCATCTTCATCATCTTCATCTTCCTCTCCACCAGACAGGGATGTGAAAGGCCAGATCTGCTGGTAACGGTCAAGCCATTTTTCTACCATCTGTGTGACCAGGGGTGATCTCGCCGCCTAGAGCGTTTCTGAATGGCAACCAGAGCGCCCCCTTCAGTCACACAGTAATCCAGCCACTCCCTGAGCAGTTTCTCTTGCTCTTCCTCATTACCTAGCTCCTGAGCAGATACAAAATGCACGTGGAGTAATTTCCTTTCACTGTCAAGCAGAGGCAAAAATGTGAAGACGACATCATCATCATCCGTGTTCAGGTTAGCACCAGCCCCTCAGTTACCATAGCCATCATTTTCCATGGCAACCAAAGCAGAGAAGTGGCCCCTTGTATAGCCAAGAGGAACAGGACTCTTCCAACAAAAACTGTTCCCACAACAAAGGCAGATAAACCCCTTGAAACCGAGTATATCCTAAAGTTTCTCCCCGAAAACTCTTATAATACTTGACTCCATAAACTATAATTGGTCGTCTAAGAATATGTGCAAGTACAAAAATGTGTGTCTGTTCCAAACTTGCTCCAGGCGGACTAGTAAGAGAGAGTATAAATGCCCAGTCTTCTTGCCACTGTTCTTCTCTCAAGGAAAAATGTAAACCAAAGCTCAGAGAATACCAGGATTCCCAATCTTTCCAGCGAATATAAAACCAATGTGAACGGTCATGCAGGCCGTCATGCAGAGCTCTCTGAAGCATCGTTAACAGGAAATTCTTGCTGAACTTGGCATTGTATGTGTTTATTTGTAAAATATGACAACCACTTTGTTGGGACAAAAGAGGAAACAGGTACATTAGTTCAATCCTTGCCTTTTAAAATATAAATATATGATATCTAAACCAAATAAAGTAAAAATTTAGAGGGGATTTAGCTCACTGGTTTCACCGCCTGCTGCACAAGCACAAGGACCCGAGTTCGATCCCTGGTACCAAAAAAAAAA
>NW_004624770.1:3491433-3516638 GCF_000247695.1 Heterocephalus glaber
CAGAACATGATGTATCTTAGTTCTTATTTTTTCTCCCATTACCTGTGCACCCTTCACCCCCTCCACCCTTCCCTATTTACATAGACTTTGTTTCCTTTTTTTTTTTCTTTTTCATAATTTTTCCTTTCCCTTCTTCCCTTTCCGCTTCCCCTCCCACCATTCCCAAACCCTTGGATCTTTTGAATGACGAAACAGTTTCAAATTCCGGGGATAGAGTCTACTTGCATATAATATTGTTGTTGACTATATTCATAAGGGATTATAGTCTGTATCTTTGTGTTAATATTTTTATCTAGTTTTGGTATTATGATAACTACATCCTGACATAATGAGTTGAGAATAATTTGCTTCTCCAGTTAAATCATTTAGGGTTTATTTTTTTCTTTTCAATTTTTAAAAGTTTTTTAAACAGTCATGTAAATTTCTTTATGACACATATTTGTTTATACTATTTATTTCTTGACTTAGTTTTGGTATATTTTCTCTTTCAAAGTCCTGATCTTTTTTCAATAAATGTAGTTTATGGACATAGAGTTCCTCATAGTATCCCCTTATTACTTTGTATGAACAGTTTGAATGAACATATGACTCTTTGCTATTATTTTTACTATCCATACTCAGTTACGTTTCAGAGAAATTAGAAATATGAAGACTAAATGAAGTTTACTTTTGCCATCATTTATTCTATTTTCCAATGCATTTAATTTCTTTATGAATATTAAAACTTCAGTAAGGCACCTATTGCTTCTGTGAAGAA
Organism: Heterocephalus glaber; assembly: GCF_000247695.1. The sequence goes on from NW_004624770.1 coordinate 3,492,191, forward strand.
CTTCCTTTAAAAATTTTGTGAAAAAGATTTTCTGACAATGAGCTCCTCGTATTTTTCTCTGATGAGACTATTTCTCCTTCATTTCCAGAGGATATTTCACTGAATATAAAATTCTGAGTGGATTTTTGGTTGTTGTTCCTTAACACTTTAAAGATGTCCCAAATTCAACTCTGTTGTGACTCTCATGTTCCTCTATAATTTATCTTTTTTTTTCTATTTGGCTTCAAGATTTTTCTCTTAGTGGTTTGTTTTTAGTTGTTTGAACATAACATTGATCTGGTGTCTTTGACGTGTATCTAATTTGGTATTTTCTTAGCTTCTTGTATCTTTGGTTTGATAATTGTCAATAAATACAGAAAACTTTGAAACATTATTCCTTCAAATATTTACTTTGCTTTCCTGTTTATCTCCGTCCTCCTCCAATTTAATAGTCTGTATGTACACAGAAATATGTTCATTTCTTCTGCATTTTCCAATTTATTATTTTAAGCCTATAATATTTCATATTATCCAATGATCCTCTGGATTTCAGTGGTATCTATCCTCATATACCTTTTTCATTTGCAATTTTTTTTATTCAGGTGTTCTATCTCTTTCTTTGGTTATTTTGGATAAGGGTTTGTCAATTTTATTTTTTTGAAAGATCCAATTATTTGCTTTATTGTGTATTGCTCTTTTAGTCTCTATTTCATTTATTTCTACATTAATACTTATTACTTCCTTCCTTCTACTGACTTGGGGTTTGATTTGTACTGTTTTGATTTTTCCAATGTCTTAAGATGCATTATTAATTTACTTATTTGAGACTTCAGTTTATCTAATGTAGGTGCTTATGGCTATAAATTTTCCTGCTATAACTCTTTTTATTTTATCCTATAAATTCTGTGGTGTGTCTGTTTTCACTTGATTGGAGGAATTTTTTTTTTTTTTTAATTTCAGTGCCCTGCTGCCCACTGAAAGTGCACTGTGCAATCTCTGGGTGTTACCATCTGTGGTGATGATATGAATCTCTTGCTGGTGACAAATAGCTGAGTCTTGTTTTTAATCCAATCATTTTGCTTGTGCCTTTTACTTGGAGAACTCAAAGCATTTAGTATACATTTAGGGTTATTGTTAGTCCCCGTCACTTTCTTGTTTTTCTTCTGGTTGGTTTGAATGATCTGTGTTTCTTTCTCCTTTATACATCTCATTGGTTTTATTGTTTACTGAACTAATCATGTTGATTCTTGCCTAATACTCATGTGTTTGTCTTCTCTTCACATAAAATGTATTCATTTCCAAGATTTGTGACTGTGCTTGTCTTGCTTTGTTTTCTTCATGTAGGATTACTTTAATTATCTTCTGCAATGCTGATTTAATGTTCACGTGGTTCTCTAGTTTATGCTGATCTTCCTATGTCTGTGTTTTACCTTTGATTCTGAATGATTCTGAATTGCCTGGCTGTTATTATTTTCCAGCCTTGAAGTGCATCATTCCATACCCACCTTGGCCTTTGAATTTTCTGCTGAGAAATCTGCTGTTATTCTGACAGTTTGCCTTTATTAGTGACTTCATTGCTTCTCTGTTGTAATTTTCAATATAATTTATTAGTTTGTACTTTTGGCCATTTAACTATAATATATAGTGGATAGGTGCTCTGGGATGTTTATTTGGGGTTCTAAATGCTTCCTGCACCTGGATTTCTATATTGTTCCCAACATTTGGGAAATTTTCTGCTCTTAATTTCATTGAATAGGTTTTTATTCATTGTCTTGTACTTTCAGTTTCTTCAGCTAAACTTATTTTTCAGTTTTTATTTCTTAATCATGTCCCAGAGGTCCTGTATGTTTATTCATGATGTTTTCCTCATAATGGTCTGAATGTGATAATTCATCAACCTTGTCTTAAAGCCCTAATATTCATGCACTTGATATAGTCTGTTTGTGAGGGTTTCAACTGAGATTTTAATTTATCTTACGGACCTTTTATCTTCCAAGAATTCTGTTTGATTTATTCACAATCTTTATCCCTTTATTGAATTGTTCTTTCATATGTTCTACTGTCTTCCTTAATTCATTCAGGTATTTAGTTGCATCCTCTTTGAAGCCATTAATCATTTGTAAAAAAAATCAATACTTTGAATTCAGTGCGTAAATTTGATTCCTTTCCATCATTTTGCAATTTCAGGTTTTTTTGTCTTACTTTTTCATGCTTATTGAGTTTCTGTTCTGAGATTTGTACAACAGTTGGGATGGCTATCTTTTCTATTTTATGTCAAAGTCTTCTTATTAAGCAGCCCTGTCTTAAGAGCTGGATCTGCAGTACCACTGAAAAGGAAAAAACCAAACCCCAAAGACAACAACCATGCAGACAAATCAGATATTGAAATACAGTAAAAATCAATTAAAACCAACAACTAACCACCAATATCAATAAAAAGAAAGTGGCAAAAATAAAAGAATAAACTAAGAAGATAAAAATTAAAGGTAAAAATAATAACCAAATAAATATTTTAAAAGGAGGAATGGAAAGGTAATAAAGAACCAGCAGGACTTAGAAAAGGAAAAGAAAATGGGAAAAAGATGAGCAAGAGATTTAAAAATTCATTTATAGCGATAAAAAGTAAGTAAATAAAATTAGGTAAAAGCAAAGTAAAAGAACATCTTTCCCAGTCCTCTAATATTGGGTTCTACCAAGCATGGAGAGGGGTGAGCCACTACTGGGACTCAATGTAGGTCTTCTTTTGCTCCCACCAGATTAGTTTCATCTGCAGGTTAAGCATCTTCCCCACTAAGCAGGTTCCAAGACTGGTAAATCAGATGTCTGCCACAGGGCTACATTCACCTTTGAGGCTTTGTTTTCTTTATGTCTACCCAGAGCCACTGCTAGCCCCAAATCGCTTTGTTACATGTTAACCAGATAGCTGGGCATTTGCTTCAGTGGCCCCTCAATGTGTGCACCTGAGGGTGTGGCTTATGTCCAAGCAGAGAAACATCCCATAACATAGCAGAGAATGGAGGAAGCTTTGCTGGGAGTGGTGGTGCACACCTGTGATCCCAGCACTCAGGAGGACAAGGCAGGAGGATCACCATGAGTTTGAGGCCAGCCTGAAATACAGAGTGAGACCCTGTCTCAAAAAACAAAATGAGAGAGAGAGAGAGAGAGAGACAGAGAGAGAGAGGAAGAAACCTAAAGACCTCGGAGCTCTGGAGAGGGGCAGCGACCAGAACTGAGCAATCCGCTGGGCATCTTTGTGTGGGTGTGCTCCACACATAACCTCCTCAGTAAACCAGGTGGATCGGATCTCGCTCCTGACTACAGAGGGTGGTGACTCCAACTGCCTTACTTGCCACAACTCGAGCTCCCTACTTCTGAAACTCCTCACTGAGCCTGCTACTAACTCGGCTGTCTCACAACAGCTTCTTGTGGCCACCTCCTACCTAGCAGAGGCATTTTCTGAGATTTCCAGTCCTCAGAGTAGCTCAGTCCCAAATAACAGGCCCTCTCTCAAGAAGGCTCTTGGCTCCAGCACTCCAAAGTATGGTGTGCCAGCAATGGATGTCTTCTTTAAATCCAGCCTGCCATATAGAAGTCACTTTCACATCAAACCACTCCACTAATTGAAAGCCTGTAACACTGTGGGTTTCTTCTGTAGCTAGGACTCTTGATCTATTTCTTATCATTGGAGCTGCCAGCTGTCTCTTGGCTTACTTTGTGCTTGGGACATTGTGCTCTTCTTCCCCTATGGAGCCAGTTTTGGAGCTGCAAACTGTTCATACTTTGCCCTGGGCTGTCTTCCTGTCTTTCCATATAGTGAGCTTTCTTATGACCCTTTTCTAGAGCTCTTCCTCTTTATTTTCCTTGGACTTTTTGTTTCGCCTTTGTCACTATAATTTCTTCCATTCAGAGACTCATGTGAAGCATAACTCTATTCCACCATCTTACCTAGAAGCCCCTTTCATTGTATCTAAGCCAGCTTAACTGTTGCTGAACATAATACCTGATATGCACAACATGAAGGATCAGAGCTTTAATTTGGCTCATGGATTGAGGGATTCGTTCTGTAGTTAATTGGCTCCAAAGAAGAAATGTGGCAGAAGAATATAGAAGAGCAAAAATGTTCAGATATTCATGGCAGCTGGGAAGAAGATCGGGGGAGAGGGAAAGAGAGGAAGGGACCAGCGATCAAACATAGTGACAAGGCTATGCCTCCACCACACGCTCAGAGGGGGAATCTACCATCCCCCTGAGCAGAGTACAAAACCAATCAAGTTAATACTCCACCACAACTGTCACAACTTCCCTTTTCTATGTCTAATAATTTAGGGTTGTTAGAAAGACATCATAACAAAGGCTAGTCATATTTTGGCATTTTGTTTTTGTTTTTAAAGACTAGAAATGTGAATAGGTTTGCATATTCTAGATACATGTTTCAAGTCTTAAAAGTTATCCATGATGATTATTAAAACACAACCTACTCAGTTTTATCCAGAAGAACTTTTATCTCCTAGATTTGTGAAGTAGCTAGGAGCCCTGCATCTCTAGTTCCAAGGTTTGCTTATCTTTGAAGGATATTTTTTCTAATCGAAACCACCCATCTGGAAGCAGAAGTAATGATCAAATACTTCATACCAGTAGAGTCTTCTGTTTTGACCAAACAGAAGCAGGCTGTTCAGACAAAGTAAATGGCAGAGGACAGAATGGCATAGCTGTTCCTGTGCCTAACTGTGGTGCAGCTTCCAAGGTGCCCACCTTGAGACTGCAATTCCGTAAATAACAGTTTGTACACACTGTTTGTCAAAGCTTTATTGGGTTCAAACTCACAATCATGTATTTTACCCATTTAAGGTCTATATTTTACACTCTTGGGTATCTTCTATTTTACTTATTTCTGAATGGATATTGTCTTTACTAAGGTATAATTTTAATTGCTTTAAAAGAGGGGAATCATCTTATTTTCCATTTTCTATAGTTACCTAGTTCCCTTTACCTAATATATATTCAATAAACACATCTGTTTTGAATGATAGAGTAAATAATGTAGATTCATAAATATTCTCAGTCTATTTGAATGTATAGTTATATCTCAATAGCTGCAAAATTCAGGGATGCAAATACATGTAATTAGTACAGCTAATATAATTTTAAAATCCTTTATTACTAACCTTATGGATGTAGTTATATAATGATTTGAATAGGTTTTGAAGCAGCAATATTACCATTCTAATAAAAAAATCAAAATATATATGTATCTGCTCATAGTATATAATAAGTAGCATATAAAGTATTCTGAATTTCTCATCTGAAAATTCAACAGAGAAAGATAAACTCTTTTACTCAGTGTCTAAAATAAACAGACTCCTTTAAGATACTTTGATATATTACAAATACTCTGAAAATGTCAATATTCAAACATAAGCATTCTCAAGAATGACATTTTCCTGTAGTGCCCACAAAACGTTAAAAAATATATGTACCTTGATGAGCAGCTTGGAGAGAAAAGTAGTATACTTTATAGTTTAGCAAGTTATTTTTTCCCTACCAATTCTCTAGATAATTATAAGTCTGTCCTATTTGGTGTACATGTTCCAAAATCTAGGACACCTTCCTTAATCCCCATAACTTTATGCTTGCCAGTTTTTCTAGTTATAACTCTGCAGTCAAGTATACTTTATTCCACTGGGAGTGAAGTCCTTTACACAAGCTGTGTTTAAAAATATTCATAAATCATCTAAAACACAGCTGCCTGTATATTCAGGCAGGGATGACAAAAATACTCCAGACATAGCTTATATTTTTGTCTTTCCCAAGTTAAAAAAAACAACAACAGGATTAATCAAAGCAAGTCAATGACATTTGTCTTCTGTTTCACCAAATTCATGGTTCTCTTGTTTGTTCTGTCAATATTTAGTTCTCTCAATCATTCACATCTTGAATTTTCTCCATCCTTTATCGTCCCTTTTGTAATAACTGATAGTTGTTTGATGTCAGTTATTTAAGTGTTAGAGAAAGTGGGTTTCAAATGAGGACCAGAAATGCCCATTTGGTTGTGTAGACACTGCTGAAATGACACCTGGCCTGTGCACCCTGACGATGGATGCTTCAATCCTTTCAGAGCCATGTACAGCAAGCATATGTGGACTTTGATAAAAGAACAATTCAGGAGGATGAGGTTTGGAATTGTTGGGTTCAGGTTTATCACTGGAAGCTGCAAAAGATATACAAAGAGCCTTGTGTTGTTTCCCGAGGCTTTTTCAAGCATTGGAGCATGTCATTTTGTAATTTACCAAATATTGTGCCAAGCATTATGCACTCATTAAGAGTACGGCAGTGATTATGATAGACAAGGCCTCTGCTGTCATTTGGTTTATAAGGGTGTAAAGGAAATATATCATCTAAAACTAAATGAAAATGCAAGATAATTTCAAATCTGAATGTGTTCTGTTTTGACACCACCCCTCTGACCTCTACCCCCACATTAATTGATTAAACTGAATGTCAGAAGGATACAGGGAATAAACATATCTACTTTACAGAAAGTGGTCAGTAAGTTCCTTTCTATGGTGTTACTGATAATGAGCCTGAGTAGTGAGAAATAGCCAAATCATACAAAGAAGGAAAAGTCTTCCTTTCTGCATTCATAGCTCAAGGAGCAACTACATAAGCTTTCAAGAGGAACAAGCTCAACGTATTGAAGAAAAAATGAATAGGCCAGTGTGGCTCAAGGGTAGTTAATTCTATAATGAATAGAATGATGCATATTTGGGGTACAGAACAAGTAAAATGATTTTGTAAGATCTTAATAAGCTAACATTTCAGGTTTTGATTTTTATTATCAGTGTAGAACTACAAGTCATTAAAAGGTTTTAATTGGGAAAATAGCAAAACTCGGCTCACATCTTAAAATATCCATCAGATTGCTTTATGGAAAATGTGTTACAAGTAGGGGAAAAACAAGAAAAATCACTTAGAAGATTATAAGCAGGGAGAGATAATGAGTTCAACTAGCATAATGCAGAGGAAATAAAAGAAGGGGATGACATCTATTTAAAGTCTCCAATAAGTGATGAGTCCAAGGCCTTTGGAGCTAAACATATTTAGACTTGAATCTTTCTCTAAAACTGTCTTAGTGTGGGACTTTGATCAAGTTACTTGATTTTATGACATTCTACTTAGGCAACTGCTTAATCCTGAGCAGTAACCACATGTGGTAGATTGGAAAGCTGATAAATGGATTATTTTCATTCCTGCATTTGTGCTCATGTGATGTGATTCTCAGGTCTTTGTACCAAGAGATAAAACTTGTTTCTTCACCTTTTGAATCTGATATGGGCATATCACCATTATTGACCCTTTGAAAATTTTCATTATGATGAAGCAGAGTCTTAAAAGTTATTCCACAGTGACATTTCCCTCTATTTATATTCTCTGAATCTTGCCTCCACCTCTCTGTGACAAAGTCAAGGCTGGCCTTTGGCTTGGTGGGAAACACGTGGCCCGGTGACTTCTGCTGCCACAGCCTATTTCCAAACAATCTCCAGCAACTGAGCTTTCCAAGTGACTTGCAGGTGGCTGTATCTGTGTGAGTGTACTTGATTGAGATTAGAAGAAGAATTATCCAGTGTGACTGACCAGAATTGCAGAAGCTACGAAATCATGAGTTACAAAAGTCACTGGTATGGGGTAGTTTGTTACAAAGCAATAGGAAACTGATAGAGTCAGTAAGAATTAAGTTAGGAGGTAAACCAATGCTAGTTAGAATTTGTGAATGGAAATATTAGAAGTCTAAATTTCTCCATGGTGAATTACAATATTTGTTAGAAGATGGCAGTGAAACATATTGAATGACAGTCAAAGGAAATAGTTCATCTGAATACCAACAGATACATGTAAGTACCACTGCTTTTTTTGGGTAATAAAAGATACCATATATCATGCCAAGAATATTGAAATATTCATTTGGGCACCAGAATGTTAGTAACACTAATATACACTCAAGTAAACCAGGGTTCCTTAAAACACAATTCCAGTCTTGTACTTCATACTTGCAAAATTTTAAATTTTGGGGTACTGAGATGTATGTGCCCACACTATGGGATGTTACTCTAGAAAACACAAACAAATTTATTCACAGTTACCATTGAAATTTATACTAAAGCAATTTAAATTATAATTATTTCTTCTTAAAATTACATGACCCCAAAACTGTTCACCACTGTTCTTTCCAAATACAGAAGGAAAGATTTTTTTGACACGAAAACTTTTATATACTTCTCTGGAAATCTACCTTTAATAAGTAAAGGATTTTTCCTAGGAAAATAGAGTCTAAATCTCAGAAAACAAACTCACTATACATCTTTTGCAGTACAAGCATTATATTAATTTTATATGTATGAACATGTAATTCCTAGGTGTTACAAATATACATCAGAAAGAAGAAGATATTGTATTGGTTCTTAGATCCAGATATCACCTGTTGTTTCAGCGTAAGCACATGTCTTCCCAACTCTGCATCTCTCTTTCCACATCTGCACAATGAGAGTGTTGAACTACAGCCCCTAAGACATGTTTGACTTCAAAGACTCTATAATTTGTGATATAGTCTTTTATTTTCATTTTCATATCACCTCACATATAGTAAGCCTTTAATTTAATAATGCCACTCCTGTCACTTAAGTAGTTCTTGCTTCCTTATGTAATTCTGTGCACATAAGAAGAGTAATTCATTAAGTTCCCATCTTCTTCGTGGGTACAAGCATTGAAAGGTATAGACAACAGTTTCTCCCATCTATTCAGTGTAAGCTTCTTCCCAGTCAATATTATGTGGTCACCTGTCAGGAAAATGCAACCAAGACAGCTCACCACAGGCACACCTTCAACTTTGATATTGATTTGCCATCTTTGATTTATAAAATATACCATGATTTCCAATTAATGTTATTCAGCTGTGTTTGATTGCTTCACTGTTTTGGAGAGTTTCATTATTGATTTGTTTTAATGGCAATCACATTAAGCTCCCAACCTATTTTATGCAATTTGAAAACGTATAAATAAATTGCTTGAGTTTTTTGATAAAGACTGTGTTTATGATGGAACAATAGACTATGAACATTTTTCATATATAATATTTTGATTTTTTTGCTGCTTTGTATTAAAAAAAAGGCAAGGTTGAATTAACCTAAGCTGAGAATTATGATATTATACTAAGTAACTGTGGTTCCTCAGTGTTAATAGATTAGCTATGTACAGAGACAGAATAAGGAGCGTCCAAAAACATAAGTCAAGGTAAAAGAATCATATTAATATTCTGTTTCACATCCTGTAATTCTCTTATCAATATCAGCTTTCATCTAACTTATTTTCCTACTAAATAAAATTAAAATGCTTCTACCTAATCTATAAGATGCCAACCAAAGTATTATATTAACTAATTCATACTTATTCTTTTAATAGCCTTGTAAATGAGTGTTCTTACCTGGAAATTCAAGATGATTTAACAGCTATCAGAACGGAGCAAGGAAACTATAATTAATAGAAAAGCATAAATTTAGATACTAACAGTAGAAATTTGGACTGGCATGATTAATACCCTTAGTATTCAGAGTAAGGCTGAGACTGTAGCTCAGTGGTTAGAGCCCTTTCCTCAAATGTGAAAAGCCCTGGGTTGAAAGCTGACCACTGGAAATAACAATATCAGAGTTAAAAATCCATGCAGCCATAGGCAGCAAAACTTTTGTGAAAATGTCCTTCTTATGGACATAAGGCTAAAGATGGCAAAGCTCACTGTAGGTTCTCCTGATGATGCACTTGTAATTCACACTCTTCCATCTCTTTTAAGATCTAACTCATATGTACTTTGACATGCTCAGATACAGCCGTGGTGGCTTTTTTTTGGAAAAACTCTATGGAAGATTCGGAGAGACACCAGAGTTTTATAGCCACAAATTTGGACTATTTATATGTTATGATTTGAATTTGAAATGTTCTCCAAAACTCATGTGCCAAATAAAGGCTTGACTGCCAGCTGAGGACTTTTGGGGTGCTGATTGAATCATGAAAACTCTTTGTCAAGTGGACTAATTTATTGATGAGCTTATAATTTGAGGGCATTATTGAGAGGTGATGGAAATAAGGGACAGGGTTTAGTTGAAGGGAACAGATCATAGCGGCATGACCTTGGATCCAGTATGTGGTCGTAGGCCCGTTCCATTCTGCTCCTTCCCTATCCTCTTTGCCTCCCAAGCTGTCACAAGGTGAACAACCTTGTTCTACTATGACCTTCTGGCATTATGTGCTCCTTCATCTCAGGCCTATGGCAATAGAATCAGCTGGCCATGGACTGAAACCACTGAAACTATAAGCAAAAATAAGCCTTTCTTCCAAAATACTGTGTTACAGGATAAAAAGCTGAGTAATACATGATCACAAACTAGAAGAAGGGGATTCATGAATGGCAAGACTCTGAAACCAAGAAAATATCAATGTAGCACATTTAAATAATCTTTAGAAAAGTAGCACTAGCAGACCACAGAAAGAGGATGTTCAAAAGAAATTTAAATGAGTAAGTGAAGTGCAAACAAAGGCAGCATTGCAGTCCATGTTATGCTGATTACATCAGAATATCTGAGAGTATTTGCTTTCTTACACTTCTGGAGTCTGGGAAGTCTAAGATCAGGGTGCAAGAAGGTTCAGTGGTGTGTGCTTGAGGGCTACTCTGAATAGAGGATAGAACCTTACTGCCGAGTCCTTTAGAAGGAGGAGAGAAACACTGTGTCCTCAGAAGGAGAATACTATGTGAAGCCTCTTTTATAAAGACCTTAATCCCATTGGTGAGGGAGAAGCCCGCATGGCCTGATTACTTCTTCACTAAAGATCCCACCACTTAACACAGTCACAGCAGCTGTTAAGTTCCAACATCTGAATTTTAGAGGGGACACATTCAACCTATATCAGAGTATGAATATAAAAGAAATATATATTACCGAGAAAGAAAATATGTTATTTTTAAAATTTAAAAACCCAAGATCTTTCTTAGAGGCAAAAATATGTTTATGTGAGCCTGAACAATTGAGGTATCATTCCATCAGTATTCAAGATGATTCTCAGGTTATATTTTGTTTCTAGCTTGAAAGAATTATCTTTAATATGGTTGAGGCAATATTATTTTTTATTTATATGAAATAAAATAATGCAGCATTACAATGGAATAGCAGTCCAAGTTCATCAATTTCTTGCTACCCTTTTGGCTTGTTTTTGTTTCTATTTTTATATTTCAGTTTTCTTATAATAAAAATTCATCTAACACTACCTGTGTAAGTGTGCCTTACAATTCCTGTCACTCCAGTGATAATTTTGATGTAGTTACTAATGTCTTTTGTTGATGTCTTCTGGTAAAACCAAGCAGGTACCAGCAATGAACACATCATTGAGTATTTTTTGAAAGTTTTCACAACTTCCGTATTAGCAACACAGGACCACAGGACACACTTTCAACTAATTGTTCCACTATAATTCCTTTAGGGTACTTTAATTATTATACAAAAATTATTTTAAGCTGAGTTTTTCCAATAGTTCATTTCCCTTAAAAGCCTGGGTCCAAATGGATCCAAGGAAAACTTTCAATCTCTCTTTCTTTCTTCTCTTTCTTTCTTTCTTTCTTTCTTTCTTTCTTTTCTTTCTTTCCTTCCTTCTTTCTTTCCTTCTTTCTTTCCTTCTTTCTTTCCTTTTTTATACTAATGATTAAGTCCAGGTCCTGCACATTCAGCTATACCCTCAGCCCTTTTAAAGTAATTTAAAAATTTTGAGTCAAGTTCTATATAAGTTGCTAAATTTCCCCAGCTGGACTTGAACTTGTTATCCTCCTACCTCAGCCTCCCAGAGTGTTGTTATTATATGTGTGTGTCACTATCCCCAGCTAAGTATCTTTCTTTATTTTCTTTATACTTTTCCAAGTTCTGAAAGTTTTTGATTGGAATAGAAAGTTTATGATTAGAAATTGTGATATATCTCTATATCTATCGATCTATATTATATATAATATAGATCGATAGATATAGATATATATTATAGAGATTGATAGAGATAGATAAATATATTAGAAAGAATCTAAAGAAAAAAAGAAGGAAAGAAGAGAGCTTCATGTGATTTTATGGTCAGACAAGTATAATGAGATTAGTGACTAAGTTTCCAAGTCGGTATTAAGGTGGTTACTGGAGAAGGTTTTGATGTAGTGAGAAAAGATAAAATCACTTTAGGAAAAATCTATATTATTGTATCACTCTCAGAGTAACTGATATCAGGACCTTGGCAATTGGAGGTGTTTGAAACCTTAAGGAAAGGCTGGGCGGGTAAACTGGTTAAAAGGAACCTCTTTCAGATGTACAATGTGACAATGTACAATAGCTAAGTTCTCAGGTCCCGCCTGTCCCACTTCAAAGTAGTTAATACCCCACCATCTAAATCAGGCTGATGCTGTACAACTGTAGGTATTGAAGTTAACTAAAAGTGGACAGGACCAGTTCAGTACAGCAGCCTTTCTAACTTTTCGTATTTCCAACTTGAGAGAGTGAGTACTTTCATGGCCAAGACTCTGACATATTTACCGCCAAAAAGGGGTGAATGGCCAAATAAATATAGCTGATTCTCATTATTCATGGATTCTGTATTTGCAATTTGTTTGACTTGCTGAAATTTATTTTAAGCCCAAATCAATGTTGGAGACACTGTAGCCATCATTTGTGGGTGTACGGAGAAATGTGTTATGCAACATGCCCATTTCTGTATGAGTCCAAATATGATAGTGCTCTGCCTTCTTTCAGCTCCTATAGTATCAACAAGTGCCTTTTCTGCATATAGTTCATGCCATGTTGTTGTTCATTTGAGCTTTTCTATCAGTGATTTTGGTATTGACAATAACCCTCACGTACAGTGCTGAACTGCTGTCCAGCATTCATAAGTGCAAGAAGATCATGCTGGGCCATGCAGAAGAAAATACTGATACACTACATAGCCTTGTTCAGGCTGAGTCACAGTACAGTTGGCCAAAGTTAATAACCAATGGTCTATATTAAATACTGTTTCTTTAAACAGAAACACACATAAAACAAATTTGTGGATGGATAGGTTGAATTTCTCCTAAGAGCAATGGTTTAATAATCACTAGTTCAGTTCCTGCAATGACTTTATTGGATCTAAACAAGAATGAACTATATTTCTAGAATATTGTCCTTTGCTATGGTAGGAGGGGTAGAGAAAAATAGGATCTGATCCAAATGAATCAGGCAAAATCTTGGTTGTATAAGTGTGACTTGCTCCCCCAAATACTGTTTAAGTGGAGACAGTTTTTGAGGATACATTAGTGTCACATAGTTCAGCTTCCCTTCCTCCACAATGGGATAAAAGCAGAAATTGGCCTAATATTCTGAGCCAACATGATGGGTAGGAAATGTTGCTTCTGGGGAGTTTTACAAAACCTAAGTGTCAAATCTAGATCATTGACTCTAACATGTACAAATGTAGCATAACTCTAAGCCTTTCAGAGAAGGAAAGCTCGGTAGTGAGGTGTATTTCATATCAGAAGTACATAAAACACCTGTATTAATTATCTATTGCTGTGTTACAAATTACCCTCAAAAACGTAGCATCTTCCAAACACAGACATTTATTTCCCCTGTTGTCCCAGTTTCTGAGAATTGGGCATTTGAGGACAGCACAGTTGGGTGGTCTAAATGAATGCCCTTTGTAAGCAATCAAATCAATCTTGCAAACCAATCTTGGTTTACAGCCAAAACTCCCGTCTTCTCAAGGCAGGTGTCTTCAGGTGTCCAAGACAGGAGAACTGGAGTCCAAGCTCACTTAATTATTGCTGGCAGGCTTCCTTTTCTTTCCAGCTGTTACTCAAAGGCCACCATTTCTCACCTCATGGTCATCTCCATTGATGGCCTGAATGAATTTCCTTATAGCCTGGCAACCTACCTTCCTCAGAGTGAATAACTCCCCACCCTCCAAGAGGGAAATGGAGACCAAAACAGAAATAAAATCTGTAGTCTTTTTGAACCAAGGAAGCTTGGTACTGATACTCTATCACTTCTGCTATATTCTATTGATCACCCAGGCAAGCTCTGGTGCCATGTGAAGAGAAATTACCAGGATATGTTGATCGATGGTACTGCCTTTGAGGCTGACTGTTATGATGCTATTCTGCAAATATTTGAAAAAGTTGAGATCTAAACCTGAAGGTGGACACCATCAGTGGAAAAGTGGAAATAGAAAACATGTAAAAGAAAGAAAAAGAAGCAAGCTGGGTGTGGTGATGCACACCTGTAATCCCAGCACTCACAAGGCTGAGGCAGGAGTATTGGTGCCAGTTCGAGGCCAGTATGGGCTACATAAGGAGTTCAAAGCCAGCCTGAAATGCATAGTGAGACCCTGCCTCAAAAAGAAAGAGAGAGAGAGAGAGAGAGAGAGAGAGAGAAAGCGCAACATCATATGCATAGTCCAGAAATAGGGTGGGGACTGCTTCCAAAGATAACTGTTTTAGTCAGGGACTTAGTGAGCCTGGAGAAAGTGGATGACCACAAGTCATGGTTAAAATAGGAGAAGAAAGCTGGGGATTTAGCTCAGTGGTTTAGCCGCCTGCTTCACAAGCACAAAATCTGAGTTCAAAAAAAAAAAAAAATAGAAGAGAGACATAAAAAGTGAAGATAAATAGATAATATTGATATTTACCTTAGAGAAAATTACAGTTTTGTTTCATAAAGTCTCCCCCAAAAAGAAGGGAAAAGAGCATTTTTAAGAGCCAGTTAATAAGTGCTATAAAATTTTAAGAGTGAAAAATCAATACTAAAAGTTTTCTTTTTTTAGTCAAATTCTTCAATTTTTACTCAAGAAAACATTGCCTAATAACCATGTCTACCAATACACGTTACCTAGCACTTCAAAGAAGTTTCTGGACTCTTCCAAAATTAGAGCAGATATTTGAGAGTGTTGCTGAAATTTTTCAGGAGGGATACAAGATAGTTTTGAATAGTAAGGACTACATTGGACATTATTTGGTTTCTACTTTGTTACCTGAGATCCCTTGCCTCCTTTTTTTTATATTAAAGATGCTAACCATTTATATTTTCCATCTCATTTGGGAATTTGGCGGGCACATCCTGATTTCTCTTAGAAAACAACCATCATGAGAAAATACTTGACAGAAATGTAAGCTAAAAACATCTAGAATACACCCAATACTTAGTGCTATGGACTTGTAAGTTATAACTTACATTTCTTTGGTAATAACCTTGATTTACCATATTTTCCCAGGTTGTTTTCCAATTTCATGTTCAGAAGGAGACATTGCAACTTGCAAGGGCCCAAAAAGCCCCGCTTTGATTCTACAAGATTGTCCATTGTTGAGGGGTTGCCATCATTTACCAGATAGCCAGTATTATCCTAAATTATAGGTAAATATTTACAGGCAAGACAGGCTCACCAGGAAGTTACATGGTTTGAAACTTCTCGAAAATAGTGCCTGGAGAATAGTGACAATTTGCTCTGCTCTCACTCATTATATTTATAAGTTTTGGAAGGACATATCTCACTGTCAGCTATCTCAGGATTGGAAGTTTTAGAGGTCATTAATTTAGGTGTCTCTTTCATACACACTAGTAGTATATAGTAAGCTATTTGCACATACCAGCCATTGCCACAAGCTTTGTCTTTTCAATCATATAATACTAATTGCAGCCAGAATTGTTCAATTTGATTCAACAAACATGCACTGACATCTTCTCACTTTGCTGGAATAAGATGAGGTACAACTTCAGGTATAACTTTCTGCCCAAATTTCAAAATATTTCCCCAAATTGAAAGTACAACAGTGTCAGGTGTCTTTGCTAGTGATCAGCAGGAGCCAAACTGGAAGTAGTGGTAACAATGAGACCAGCCCCAAGCATCAGAAAATATTGCTCTTTCTGGGCTGAGGTCTCCATTTTTGGTATTCTTTCACCTCACTACTTTCCCTGCAACCATTACCAAGCCAAGGCATGAGATTGGCTAGAAATGCAGCTTCTGACCATAGTCTGGTGAAAAATCCCCATCACATGTAAATGGATGTCATTTATATAGTGATATCTGTGTTCATTTATTTTTAGCAGATTTCTCATAAGTAATTTATACATTTCTGGAAATGATTTACATATATAAATAAGCATATTATCATTCATCCATAAAGATTCTGAAATCTAATCACTGATTTTTCTGATGATGCTACCTTTTGAAAAGTCTTCTGAAATTACTTTCAGAATGAGTTTATGAGCTACACAAAGTAAAACAGACATCCTTTGTTATCAACCATGTAAGGAAATACATTTCTCTGCTATACTATCACAGCTAATTTTTCCTTACTGAAAGTTTCCACACTTGATTCTGAATCAGTTTTCATTCAACTATCTTGGCCAATGAAGAATATCTCTTCTTTAACAAACAAGGTGTTCTTAAAAGATGTATGGTTTTTAGTACATGGACATCTACTTACCATTTTACCCGCATAAACATAGCTAGTGAAGCCAGAAAACATAAAAGTGGTTAGAATTTATTCAGACACTATACAAATGAAAAAAAAACAGAACAGAATTTAGAGAAACATAATAGAGAAGATAAAAATTTAGTCAAATAACACAAACCATTAAACACAGAAAGCTATAAACTGATGATTTTTAGAAACACTGTGATGTGATTTATTAAATCTGTGAATGGCTCAAGCCTCAAGAAAAAAGCTAGGTCTGGACTAGGATTAGAAGCAGGAAATAAAAATAATTTCTCAGAGACTCAAGGAAAGGTGTGCAGACAGCAGGACAAACCTATGTCAACAAAGGTCAGTAAGTACCAAAATGTGGAAGAGGTTAGAAAGTTACAGATGTAAAGCGAAGTAACATGAACCAGGGCTACTGTGCAAGGGCCATCCCAGGGTGAGCAGGTGGAATTAGCTGAAGGCACAGGGGCAAATACTTGTGGCTTTGTTCTCTTCTGTGTTTGTAAGTAGTGTGACCACACCACCCTATTTACACCACTGCCTGAAGTTGATATTCTCTCCCCACTCCCAGCATCAAGACCTGTCATGCCCAAACCAGATAGCTATAATCTCCTCTCTCTGGACTTCCTAGTGTGACCAGATGCTGTGATATCTCAAATTGTTATTTGTCACAATCAGAAAAATATAGAGTTATGAAACACACTCTTCAAGAGAAAAAAAAATCCCAGTTCCTTTTCTTTGCCAAGTGGAAAGCCACAGGAAAGTCTAACTTGAGATGAGCTCTGGTAACTAAAACTCAGAGGTGAATACCTGGTAAATTTTTTTAATTATGTAAAGGATGAAATAAATATAAGCTGGACATAACTGTTCACAGGGATATTGAATCAAGTTGGGGATGAAGAGTCATGACCAGAAAATATTCAATGAAATTCTACTATTTTCACAGAGAAATAATGAAATATCATTGTAGCCTTCAAAAAATTCACATTGAGAATATTTTTTTCACTTCAAAGTAATACTTGGTTTTAGCTAATAGGAAAATTTGATCAAAAAGTACCTGGGGATGGGGAAGACACTGGAATTATACAACTTTGGCTTTCAAAGAAAAGCCAGTCTCAATATAAGATAACAAAATCAAAATATCACAGTGCTATAGTAATTATTTTTATAAAAATATCTCCCAATTATCTTACATATGTTTTAGCATAGAAAGGAATGGCCTGAGGTTAGATATGATGTAAGGCTTAAACATTTGGGAGAAGCAGGACGTAAGTAGAAAATAATCAAGAAAATGAATAAATTAATATTTTTAAACTTTTAAACAGGAGTCATATGCTCAAATAATTTTAAGAAAAGCAAAATACATTGTTCCTATATCCCTTGGAAGTTTAATGCCTATCATATAGCAAATTAAAATTCCCCCTAATATCTTAAAGAAACCAAATATTTGTTATGGACTCAACATATTTTTCAGATTTAGAACAGACCCATTCTTCCCCTGTCTGTCTATTTTTAACCAATGAAACCAATTTATGCAGAGCACACAATGTATGCAGAATACTCCAGGAGTTCTTAGGAGTGAAAACTCTCCGTCAGTCCTCCCAGCCTTCCAATGCCAGGTCCTCACTCACTAGCAGTTTGACCTCAGAAATTTCAGCATCTTGAGCCTTTGTTCCTTTGTTCTCAAAGGGTAAAAGTAGAACATCTACCTCTGAGTTGCTATGTGCATGAAATGAGATGAAGGGAAAGGCTGCTGAGCTCTGTTCTTGTTACACTGAACACTGGTTATTATATTAATGACACATAAAGCACTTACTGTCATGTCAGTGAAAGAGTATATAAAAATCCTGTGGATGCCTGACACTCGAGGAACCATTCTTTTATACTTGAGTGGAATGGAGGTGAAGAATGTGGACAATGGCCACGTGACAGTGAGTAATAAGGCTCTTAGCCCTAGTGGCTTTTCACTGGTTCTCATGGAGCTGCTTGCCTCGCCCATCCTCCCACTTCCACATTTCTTTCTCATTTTATACTACACTATAAGTTTCTGCTTGAGAGTATTTTCATTGCCTCCTCTCCATAACAACCCAAAAGACTTTTGCACAAATTTCTATCATGCATCAACCACAATGTTCAACATACTGAAGATAAAATTGACAAACAATTAAACTACTTTTGAAATCTGCTTGATTGTATGAAGTCTGTCCTCGCCGGGAAATAGTAGTGAAGTGAGTCCTACGATTAGGTCCAATGTTTTCTGCCCTTAAACACACACAGTCCTTGCTGTTATCACAAAGCTACTTCAGGAACACAAGCTCTGTTGGTCAGCTTTCTGTCACTGGAGCAAAATACCTAACATACACAACCTAAAGGACAGATTTATTTTGCCTCAAAGTTTCAGAGATTTCAGCCCATTGTAATTTGGCTCCAAAGCAGAAACATCATGGTACAGGAGAGCTTCTTACCTTGTGGGCTCTAAAAGTAGAGAGGAAGGGAACAGAGACCAGACACACTGGCCATGAGAACCTCCTCAATATCACCCAAACACAAGCATTCTCCTAGGCATCTCTCTACCCAGTCATTACCTCTCATATGAGCCATAGATTTCTCATGTAAAATATTAAGCCATACATGGTGCCTTTTAAATTCATAACAAATGCCAATTCTCCTCTGCTTCTCTTCCTGGGAAAATAATTGATTTTTTTTTCTATAGAAACCATTGCCTTGATAATTGACTAGAGATTTGATATCTAAAACTTCTATATTCAAAATATGAAATAAATTTTATTTTAATAATGTTTAAAATGTATATATCTAGTTCTATATAATGATGGTATGCATTTATGAACAAGAAGGACTATGTTGTCTTTTTTGAGTGTTTAAACTTTGGAAAAATAGCAAAAATGATAGTTTTTCTGTGAATTTTCTAGTTGCTGAAATAGCACCATACATTTACTGGGAGATGTTAAGAAAGGGGAAAATTAGCACAATAGAGACTATCAAAAAAGGTTTTTAAAAATTCAAAATGTTTTTTCATTCTTTTCTACTTATCCTACATGAAGTGCCTGTCTCATAATAAAATTGATATGCATTTTCAATATGCCAGCATAGCACTATGGTCTTCAATGTAAATGATCCCTACCTAGGACTTTTCAGAGTTTATATTGAAAATACTATCCAGAAAGATAATATATTTCTGAATTCCTCTTCATTCTTCCATATTATAAAATGAAGATGCGTTATAATAACAAAACTACTGTAAAATAATCCTTGCTCAGAAGTTTTTGACTTTGAATTGTAACCAAAAAGTATTAATTAAATAAAGGAGAAATTTAATAAACCAAACCAAATTTCTTATTATAAGGAGTATCTATGGTTCCTGATAACTAGTGTGCTTGGAAATGGACTCCCAGTTTGGTTTCCCCTTCTATATGCTATGGTTTGCCATATCTTTTCATTTATAGTCTTTTGTATTTAAATAGTTTACCTGCAAATATATCTTCTAATTCTTGGAACATTATTTATAATCACATAGTTTTTCCATACTTCAGGTTGCCATTTACATAGCTATTTAAAAGCAAAAAATTTCTCATCTAGCATTCCCTATTGGTAGAACTCATAATGCTTGTACTTAAATATAAACTCTGTAATAGCCAAAATATTTATTATGGAAAAATCACCTTCTATTCCACTTTGATGTTATGTTCATTGAGTTTCTTTCTCCTCAGGCAAAAAGAGTTAAAAGTTCTGATACATAGAAATGCAATTCAAAGGCCATTTAAAGAGATTTAACTGTTTTTAATGTTCAGTTTAAATATGAAAAGGGAAAAACTCATTCCCCCAAAGTAATATTTTAATTAGGGCAAATTGAAAATTTTGTTCCAGCTATTAGGAGAGAAGTTGTTGTAAATTGGCAATAATGTTTAAAAACTTTCTGTTCATAAAATGAAGAATGTTACTGTATAATAGCCTAGAAAATGAGCTAAATTCATTAAATTCTCTCCTTCAACATCTTTCTCTTTCTCTCCCAATCTGCCTTTTTCAGGGGTACATTATCACCTGTTGGGAGTTGCTCAGGTAGATGATGTGTGTATGAAATGATGATATTCGATCCTACGGTGGAATGGAGTCCTCAGTGACTCCAGCCAGCATGTGGACTGGCAGCTTGACACTGGGAAATAGCACTTCTTCCCTCCCAGGTGCCCTGAACAGCACCACCAGGAGGGAGCATTAGGAGCTGCAGAAAATGAAAATGGGAAGACTAGGTGATTGACACAAATAATGGTGCAGGCAGTTTGCTTTTGAAATAGAGGGGAAAAGAGCTAAGAAATGCTAGCATTGAAAAGTTTTTTACTCAAGTCTTTTCTCAAAAAATACTTAGGAACACAAGAAAGATTAAAGCAATTTACATTTTTTGGCTTAAAGAAACAAAGATATCAGTTCATGGATGACAAGTAATCTAAGCTGGCGAGGGCACTGGTTCATCACATCAAAAACTGTCGTTAGTTTGTTTTTTCATTTCTGCTATGAAAGGCACATGATACGCCTTTCAATTTTGATTAATTGGTGAACTTGTTTTATACCCTATTGTTCTGACTTTTTATTACATTTCTAAACAAGTATAATTTTTGAGTGTTTTTTCTTAAAGATATAAAAATATAATATGTAAATACTGTTTT
This sequence comes from Heterocephalus glaber, assembly GCF_000247695.1. The sequence goes on from NW_004624770.1 coordinate 3,513,368, forward strand.
AAAAATATTTTAAGTAACAATTTCCTTGGTTTTGGATTAGGTCAAATATCTACTATTTGCTCAAACCAAGATTCCACAATATAAAAATTATAAACAATGTATAATGTAAACATTAGTATTTTTGCTAGTTTTATTAGACATTTATTTCCTAAATTTTACTAAATAAATTTTGAGTAACTATTGTTTATATTGTTAAAATCAATCAAACCATTGATTTGCCTTTGATTAAATTAAATACCCACTGAGAGGAAGAGGCTTCCAGGCCACCATACCACCACTCCCAGTACAGAGGAGGTAAGCCGCGCAGGTGCCAAAAGCACACACACAACCAGCGCCGCCAGCCCCATCTTCAAAAAGAGAAGACACATAAACAAGTCTCAAAAACAGACTTCCAGATCAACTAAAGCAACTCCAAAGGGAAATGAGATGGAATACTCTGATACTCAACCACCTGGACCCACTGAACAGGCAACTAAAGAGGATTTGTACATAATAAAATCAGAAATAATTTATCAGATAGCAGCAGAGATTGTGGTCATAGAGCAAGACATGATTAATAAATCTAGAGAGGAATTTAGGAACATGATGGAATCCCAAAATAAGAAACAAATGAAATCCATAAATCAGATGCAAACAGATTTCCAGGAGATGAAAAACTCCATTGAAAGTCTACACAACAGAATGAGCCAATGTGAGGACAGAATTTCAGATACAAAAGATAAGATTGCAATTAGAGACCAGGAAAAGAAAAATTGCTTCAAAATTGTAAGGGATCATGACAAATCAATCCAGCAGCTTCTAGATGATGCAAAGAAGAATAACATAAGACTGATTGGAGTCAATGAAGAAACAGAGAGTACAGATGACATAAAAAAACTGTTCACAGAAGTAATGGCAGAAAATTTCCCAAGCAGGGGAAAAGAACTTGACATACAGATAAGTGAGGCATAAAGGACTCCAGCTAACCTTGATCAGAAAAAAATCTACACATGGGCACAAAGTAGTTAAGATTCCTGAAACCCAACAGAAGCACAAAGTTCTACAAGCACTTAGAGAAAAGGAGCAAATCACATACAAAGGAAAGCCCATCAGAATCACAGCAGACTTCTCAATGCAAACCCTCAAGGCAAGAAAAGCTTGGAGTAACATATTTCAAGCCCTAAAGGAAAATAGCCTCCAACCCAGATTGATGTATGCTGCAAAACTCTCCTTCAAAATTGATGGAGAAATAAGATAATTTCATGACAAAGAGCACGTTAGGAACTTCATGAATACCAAACCAGCACTCCAAAAAAGTTTGGACAGTATCCTAGGAAAATACAATGAGGATCACAACCCCAAGATGCACAACAGATTGAATAGATCAGGTGTGACAAGAAATTAAATGTAAAGGAGAAGAATCCAACAAAAAGAAAAAATCATGACAATGATAAGTCACTATGTATCAGTTATAACCATCAAAGTTAATGGTTTCAATTCACCCATCAAAAGAAATAGACTTGCAGAATGGGTCAAGAAGCAAAATCCAACAATATGCTGCATACAAGAATCACACTTAATTCAAAGAGAAACTCATAGACTGAAAGTTAAAGGGTGGAAAACAATACTCCATGCAACAAGAACCCCCCAAAAAGCAGGAGTAGCTACCCTTTTTTCAAATCAAGTGTATTTCAAACCAACACTGATTAAGACAGATGAAGAAGGACACTATATCCTTGTAAAAGGAACAATCCAAAAGGAAGAGATGACAATCATAAATATGTATGCACCAAACGCTACTGCCTCCATCTATATAAAACAAATACTAACAGACATGAAAAGCCATATATGCACTAATACAATAGTAGTGGGGGACCTTAATAGCCCACTGTCACAAATAGATCAAGTACACAAAAAAATAAGTAATGAAATACTAGAACTCAGTTGAACTCTTGAACAAATGAACTTAACAGATGTTTACAGAGTGTTCCACCCACAAAATCAGAATACACGTTCTTCTCAGCTGCACATGGGTCGTTGCTCCAAATTAGACCACATACTTGCTCATGGAACATGTTTAAGCATGTCCAAAGGGATTGAAGTTATCCCCTGTATATTACCAGACCATAGTGCAATGAAATTGGAGACCAATAGCAAAAGAAATCACAAAAAATTCATGAACACATGGAAATTGAACAGCACACTTCTGAATAACAAATGGGTCACAGAGGAAATTAAAGAAGAAATCAGACAGTTCCTTCAATTAAAAGACAAGGAGAATATAACATATTGGAATCTATGGGACACAATGAAAGCAGTCTTATGAGGGAAATTCATAGCAGTGAATATTCATATGAGGAAAACAGAGCAAGCCCAATTAAACAATCTGATGCTGAAACTCAAGCTTCTAGAAAAAGAAAACCAGGACAAACCCAAAGCTCATAAAAGGGAGGAAAATATAAAGATCAGAGCAGAAATCAATTCAATGGAGACTAAGAGAATGATACAAAAAATTAATGAAGCCAAGAGTTGGTTCTTCGAAAGAATAAACAAAATTGACAAACCCTTAGCCAACCTTGTCAGAAAAAGGAAAGAAAAGGCCCAAATACATGCAATTACGAATTAAAACAGTGACATTAAAATGGAACCAGCAGAAATCCAGAGGATCATCAATTCCTACTTCAAGAACCTATACGCCAATAAGATGGAAAAGACAGAAGAAATGGACAGATTCCTAGGTATGTGTGAGTTACCAAGATTGAACGAAGAAGACCTAAAAATTCTAAACATCCCAATATCAGTCAATGAAATTGAAAACGTAATTAAAAACTTGCCAACCAAGAAAAGCCCAGGTCCTGATGGTTTCACTGCTGAATTCCACAAGACATTTACAGAGGAACTACTGCCACTACTGTTTAAACTCTTCAATGAAATTGAAAGGGAAGCAATACTCCTGAATTCATTCCTGGAAGTAAGCATCACCTTAATTCCTAAAGCAGAGAAAGACCCAACCAAAAAAGAGAACTATAGGCCAATCTCACTAATGAACATAGATGCGAAAATCCTTAATAAGATAATGGCAAACAGAATGCAGAAGATCATCAAGAAGATCATGCACCATGACCAAGTGAGATTCATCTCAGCGAGGCAGGGTGATTCAACATACATAAACCAATAAATGTAATACACTATATCAATATAGCAAAGGACAAAACTGTATGATCATCTCAATAGATGCAGAAAAAGCATTTGTCAAAATCCAACACACATTTATGATAAAAACTCTACAAAA
>NW_004624770.1:3534299-3562390 GCF_000247695.1 Heterocephalus glaber
TTCTCTTAGTCTCCATTGCATTGATTTCTGCTTGGATCTTTATAATTTCCTTTCTTGTATGAGCTTTGGATTTGTTATGCTCTTCCTTTTCTAGGAGCTTGAGATTCTGCATTAAGTTATTTAACTGAGTTTTCTCTGTTGTCCTAATATGGGCATTCACTGCTATGAATTTCCCACATAGAACTGCTTTCATTTTTTCCCACATATTCCTGTCTACTATCTTCTAATAGAGTTCTGATGAAGAATAAGTTGAGGACAAAATAATAAAATAAAACAAGATAAAATAAAATAATAAAATCCTTTTTAGATGTTAGAGTCTACTCTGTGGCAAGGTCAAGTTCTTCATATTACCACTTACCCACTCTATGCATATGTTGTCATCCTATTATAACTTTATGACAAAGGCTATGCATAAGGACAAAACATCTGTTTGTTTTTAAAGCATAACTGACCCTAGGAAATGAATCAATAAAAAATCTAGGAAGAAACCAAACAATCTGATCTATTTCATTTTTCCCTAGAAGACTTATTTTCACAAAATCAGGTTGGTACTTTTCTATTTCAGTATCACAAGCATCGTATCCTCTTTAAAGTAACTGTTGAATTAATTATCATTGCTTTTATGAGTGAAGAAGGAGAAATGAATTTCAGAGCCATAAATGCTTATTTAAAATACCCAAATCCCCAAGAACTAGGATTCTCAATGTTGATGTTTACCTCCAAAATCTAACCATAATTTTTGAACCTAGAATGGACTTCAAAATTTTGTCTGGGAAAGCTTTGTTCATGACCTACTACAACAATGTCTAATAAGTTCATGTTAACTTTGAAACTCACTTTTACTCTATTAGTCTTCAAGTTCATTTTTATAGCCATTGAAAATGACAAATTTGTACAGAAAAGGGAGAGCATTACTGCTTCCAAATAATATGACAAATTTTATATCAAATCTTACTATAAATAATGACTACATTCAGAAACCAGAGAATTCTAACGCATCTTCCATTCTGAGAATTCTTCCATTTTGATGCCTGACAAGAGTTACGAATCCCATAGCATAAAGAACATTTCCATACATGATCTGTATTATATCCATGTTTTACATTCAATCAGGCAAAAATATTGCTGCTTTGTGTCAAGACTAATTGGTGATTTGTGATCCCATTCAACCTTTAACTCAGTAGTTCACAGTTTTGACTCATGTTAACAGACACATAGGAAATGTTTAAAATTCCCAAATTCAGGTTACACCCATATCAATTTCTTAGAATCTTGGGGAGTGGGACTTATTTTTAAATCTCTCCGGGTTATTCCCAGTATGCAACCAAAATTAAGAATCATTAGCTAATTTTATTTCACTCTGCTTGCTTCATATTTCCAACACTACTTTAATTAGAAATTTACTCCAAGTTTCTGCTGAAATTAAGAAAAAAATACCAAAGAAGCATTGAGTGACTTGAAAGGCAGTGGAGATGCTGGTGCTTAGAAAAGTAAGGTCTTTCATAAAATCAGCTATAGCTTTGCAGTAACTACCTTGGCATCTTAACTGTTGAAGATTACGGGTAAATTGGATGCTTTTGTAGCATTTTGTAGAACATCATCATTTATGTATTTGTGTGTCTATATGTATCTATTATACATGTATGTATTTCTAACATGAAGTTTACATTCTAAGTCAATGAGTACATTTTTACCAGTTCAATTTTTAAGGGATGAGAATATCTGAAGTACAACTTCTGAGCATTGCCTAGCAATGTATTGGGTAAAGACTGGTTCTCAGGTGAGACCTTAGGGTTCTCCCTGTTCATCTAGATTCAGGTTAAGTACTTTCCATAAATCTCCTTTCTCTGAATCCCACCCTAGATCATTTCTGACCATTGGTGGAGAGAAGCTATTTCCAGGCAATAAGAAAGAGCTTTCATCACCCAATCATAACACACTTCAAAAAGAGGTTGAGCACAGGTCATGCAGACTTTTGCTCAGTGACCCATGAGACACTGATACAGATTTGCTCCATTTATGCTCCTATTTCTCTAACAGCTTTCACTAGCAGAGTGGTACATCTAAAATAGAAATCATGTCCTTAAATATAATCAGATTTCTTGTTCCTTGGGGATAGAATAAGCTCAAACTTCCCCAGAGTTTTGAGTGTGCTACTAATAGTATCTAACTTAGCTATAAGTTGATTTATTTTACTAGCACATCTGGCCAGTGCAGGGAAGAAAGTGACAAAAATAATCCACCTTAGTAAGATACACTTTCATTTAATGCAAACAATAAAAATAGAACACATTCAAGATAGATAAGTTTTCTGTTTTCCACTTAAGCAATTTATTATGAAATATTATTCTTTTGACATAGATTTTAGCTTCCATCTCTTTCAGCTAAAAAAAAGGTTTAAAAATACAGTTTTCTAGTTGACAAGTATGAATAATAATGATATTTTTATAAAAATCCACTGAAGAGTTTCCAGTATAGCAATGCACAAATAATTATACTCCTTGTGATATGAAAAATTGATGACTGTTTAAAAGCAATAAAACTTAAACTCAGGGACTATTAAAAGAACTATCTGCAAGAATAGTTTTAAACATCATGCTTTGGCCAAACTCCCAAATTCCCAAAGGAATTCTGAAGATGTAGAAGCCAAGTAGATTCTGTTTTCACAAGTACAAAACTTCTTATTGGACATGAATATAGAAAGCTTTCCTTTTGTGTATTCTTTCTAAGCTAAATGGCAGACAATTTACAGAAGTGTGATTTTGGAAAACTGGGTTCTTTTCTGAAAGCACATCATTTATTAATTTCCTGCTAAAGTACAGAAAATCTGTCTTCCTTACTGCAGGATGACCCAAGGCCAAATACTTTCATATTAACTGACAAATTAATGAGCATTTATTCTGGAATAGGGTCACTGAATGAAAAGGGTACTTAAGTTTTGAGACAATTTAATGGGAGAGAAAGTCCCAATTTTTCATATTTTTAAAATTTTGGTCAAAATTTATTAGTACCATTTGAAGCCTGATTAAATTTTGGAGGGGTAGATAATGTCTTTTTAGGACCTTGATTTAGAGTTAACTTACGACTTACAAAATGTAATGTTAATGTTAAATATCAAATCAAAAAGTTTAGTTTATAGGAAGTGTATTGGCTTTCAAATTTAATTCTTAAGTGAGTTTCTGGTCATGTTGAGATTACATTAGTTAGAATTTTGTCAGAAACAAGAAGAAAAATCAGAGTGTGGTTAATATTGATGGAACAGATTCCAGGTCCGAAATGAAAGTTAACCAAAGACAAAATAGACCAAAGAGGAGCCATGATAAAGGCAGCTAACTATCCTTAACTAGCATCATAAAGCTCAGTTAGAAAAGGATGACACAAAATAGTTTATGAATTTGGTAAAACCTACCTTAGTTCCTATTTTCATGACTTCATTTCCCTAGGCAATACTTTTATTCCACATATTAATTAGGAAGTTCACGTCATGTGAATATAGATATAATGAGATAGACTGGGAGGTGTGATGAGAGCCTGAAAATAGCTGTTGCATCATAAAAGAAAGGAGACAATAGCCAAGTGGGATCCTGAAGGACATCATGATTTGGGGGATCCTCTATTTCACCTGATGTCCTTCCATTCTTAACAGGACATGTGACAATATCGCTTGCCTGTTGAGCCTTAAGATACATCTCTGAATACACATGATGGTTATAATTCCTGGACCTGATACTGACAGCTCAAGCTACACGGCTTCATTAATGCAAGCCATTTAACATTTACAACAAAACCTATTAAACAATTAAAATAAAGCATCCCAATATTGTTCAATGGGAGACAATTATTATGGTATGAAATCCTAAGTCTTCTCTTTCCATTCAAGATCAGAAGTATAAAGGAGAAAAGCCCTTTATCATTTCATGGAATTATTCTCTCCATGAAAGTGTAACTTTAAAGCACCAAATCCTTAACAGCAGCCTATGAAAGATTTTTTTCAACAGTAACACACTCCTAGAAGAAAGATGGCCATGTTTTGTTCATTTTTTTTTTTTCTAAAAATGTCATCACAGTCCTGGGAGCTCTCATTTTGATACCATCCTTCACTCACCTGGCAGCCTCAGTGGGCACACACAGTGCATTTCAGAAGCAAGCTCATGTCTTCCTCATTTAGCATTTGACAAGGGCAAACTTCTCCATAATCTCAAGTAGCCAACAGCAGGACCTGTCACCCAAGCAGTGAAACTGTGTACATTTCAGCAGCTATCACAGAGGCCCATTATTTATCCGGTGACAGAGACTTGTGATGAATGTTTCTGCAATGACATTTGAGATGACAGGGGATGGAAATCCCCAAGTCAGAGACTGTAGCTCTTGGGGTCTCCAGAGCAGGCTTGTTGTCAGTTAAACTGGCTATGTGCAAAGATGTGCACCAGGTATGGCCCACAGATGAATTTACTATCGTAGGCCATGAAACTCAATTGTGGTAAAAATCAATATAGATTTCAGGCTCCCTGATAAAGAAGTAAAGAGAAATTTATTTACTCTTTTACTTTGCAAATGTTACCTTTAAATCCAATGAGGAGAAGTGTATGTCAGACTTTTCCACAAAGTTGTGCAGCAAAAGCAATGTCCAAATAAGAGTTTAGAAACACTCCAGGATGCTTTCAGTGCCTAGGAGCACATTTTAGGCAGATTTCCTTGAAGAGAAATAACGAAAGCATTTACACAAAAATTAAAATATTGTACCATTATTTTACACTCAGAAGTTTTAAGTATTTTAACCACTGGAAAATAGACATAATATGAAGACCAAGAAACAAGTAGTATGAAAAATACTGATTTCCAAAAGAAGCCTGTTATTATAGTACATTGGGCTAAATTAACAATATTTAAAGAGTGAACATTTATTTAGACAGACGCTGTGTTAATGTGTTAAGGAATACTATATATAGATTTCTCCAGAACATGTGATCATAATCACTACGGAACTTGTGAAATTTGGAATAAAAGTTATTTTTTTCTTTCACAAGACTTTTGTGCATATCGGAGCTCACAGATTTGGGGGACATTGGCTATGAAATGATCAGATATCCTTCTAATGGCATCTGACATCACTTTTAAAAATATTGCCGTATCCATAATCATACTATATGTTAGTTTTATGAACTCCTTGAAATTGCTGAAGTGATAATGAAATTAACAAGAGTGCTCTCTGCAGCAAAACATTTGTATCGAGGACATTCATTATCATCAATTTAACTAATTCCAGAAATATTATAAACAATTCTCATCCAAGGCCCAATATCTTGTGCTTTGTTTATGAAAATTAATCTCAGTGGAAATTAGCTAAAATAAATGCAGAAAATATCAATTTGTTTTATTTTTAACAAACTTGAGAATCATGCAGGCACTAACACACACATTGTAAATCTAAATTCTAGGGCTGATTTGGTAGTGCTACTCAAGTTCCATTCCTCAAATTAACCCAGTATTGATTTATTATTGTATTATTGCCCCTTTTACATTGAATCTTATGATGGAACTGCACTTGTTTATTGAATTAAAAGCACTTTTCATACAGACAATGTTTAGAAAACAGATGGATTCCTGTAATATAAAAAGTACATCAGATTCATTCTTGTGTTCTTTTTAAAATCAATGAAGAACCCAGTGTAAAATACATACAATTCTATGAAAGAACAAATCAACAACCATCCTATGTAGTATTAGCTGGTACCTTGTGGTCGGAGAACTTCAGCAACAAATCATCTGTACAATCTTGACAAATATATTAGGGTTATTGGAATAGGAATGAAACAATTTCTTAACTGCATACATCTCTATATTCAAATGTCTAGCTTTTTGATTAGTATGATAGGGGTATTATAATAGTAATGATTCAGTCTTTCGACAGCATATGTCACTATATTTAGATGTCTAGCTTTTTGTGTAATATGACTGTTCCAAATTCTATAGAAACTTAAGCATTAGACTTTTGTCCATTACAAAAAAGGTAACATTTTAAATACAGCTTTCTAATAACATATGGAGCTGAAAGAACCCTACTAATCATCAATTAAGTCTTTATTTTTTTAATTAACACAGGTTAGAGCAGAGTGAAATTTAAAATTCTAAATTAAAGACTATTTTATCTGAACAAGTTCAAGGAGTAAAAAATATACAAACATGCTGCTGCCTGTATTCCAAGCTATTTTATGGCAAGATTCAGCTACAGATTTGTTTTGTTTTATTTTATTTTATTTTTTATGGAACTGGGAAAAGTGTATACATAGAGAAAATTCACTTCTTTAAATATGAACATAAAACAATATTGAAAAATATAAAGAAAAACATCTTTCCTTATGAAATCAGTCAACTATATATACATAGGGAAGAGAAATATATTTAATATTCAAGTTACAGCACATTGTATATCTTAATATCTATTGTAGAATAATTGAATACAAAGAAGAATACCAGTACCTCTCCCACTATTAACTATATGTAGATGAACACTGATGTTTATTTGCTTTCTTTCCTCCTACAACCTTAGGTCAAGAGCTCTTGACAGCTCATGCACAGATACCCATTGGTAAGGCAGCGTGAAGGTGGCATCTGATGTTTCATTTCAGGATTTCTGCCTGCGGTGACATACCAGGGCCAGGTGAGGATCATGTATGTAACATCTTCCTCCTTCACATCTTCTATCTAGGATGACTTTAATACTCTTCAGGGAGAATTTCTTTTAGCTTTTCTCAGTGAGGGGGCCCACTTCTCTTGTCCATATTCATATATTATCCTTAAAATTAAACTTGGTACAATGAAATATTAACATGGTTTCAGGTTCTCCATTGCTATGGTCAAAAAAAAAGTTTATTGGCAAGATCTGGGCATAGGATCAGTGCAAATTTAGACAAAGGGTCAAGAAGATTATATAATTTAAAGATCCTTAAAATTCTAGAGTTGGTCAAATTCTGACCACAAGAAGCAGTCATTTCTGAGACAAGAATCTAGAATTCTATAGATAATATAGTCTTTATTATCCAAGCAGTAGCCATAAAAATTCATATGAATTTAGTATATTTTATATTTAAGGTAATCAACTGTATACATAAAATTGGTTTGGAATTTCATGGCCTTATGAGTATAATTAGATTTAATAGTATCTGTTGAATCACAACTAAAAAACCAGAAAAAAAGTTAAAACTACCATTCATTCACTTATTCAATATGTGCACTTATTTGTTTCATAAAACAAATAGTAGGGCCAAGGATTTAGCTCAGTGGTTCCGGCGCCTGCCTCACAAGCACAAGGTCCTGAGTTCGAACCCTGGTACAAAAAATAGTAATTTTACAGATGCTTCATATAGAAAGTTTGTTGGCACTGGTTATATAGTAGTAAGCATGATATGGACATTCTTCCTGCCCTCATGGAGTTTATAATTTCACAATAAAGACAAACAATTGAATAGGTTATTATAATGGTAAGGAGTAACTTTTAAGAAAAATGCACATGGGTTATAAAAACTCCATGCTAGTGAAATTTATATAATGCCAAGGACCAGAATCAGTAAAAGTTATCTTAGAAAAGGAAAGGGAATAAATAATCTGTGAAGTAGTAATAGCTGTTTAAAGATCCATAAGAAAGAGAATTTGTTAATCAAGAAATTAGAAGTCAAACACAGGTGAACTGTAGAGTGTGTGATGAATTAGAAAGATATTAGTAAGGAGGAGGGGTAAGTAGTAGAAAGAAATGGATAAATACATAAAAACACTTTAAGATTTTTAGCTTTATCTGAGGAATAACAGCAATCTTATTAAAGCTGTTTCAACACAGGGGTAAAATTGTTTGGTAACGTGATCACTATGCTTTATAAAGATCATATCAGATTCTGATACAGGTTCAAGAACCTGGATTAAGATTGTCATGACCAATTGGGAAAAGGATATGTAAATTTTGATCTAAGTGTGATAGAAAAATGGGGTAAAGAAATGAAAAACTGAATGAAAACCTACCTTAACACTAGATAAAAGAATATGGTTCAAACTTACATAAAAGCACTTACACTAACATTTTAAAGGGATTATTTTTAAAACAGGTCCTAATGTGTGGAAAATCCTGGATTACCTATTATTTTAAAAAAGCAATATATTCACTCTATATCTTAAAAACTTTGACAAGAGAACATTAGATCACATTTGTTTAAAAAAATTAAGAAACGCAATGAAATTATCCTAATGAGTGAGAGGTAATCGGCCTAATAGCCTAGAGTTTTAGATTCCTAGCAGTTTCATACAAGACCTATTTAAAAAGGCAACAAAACATGTAAAGTACTGAGAGATGATAGCAAAATTAGAACTGGCAAAGGAATCTTTTAAAGAAGGGTAAAAAAGAAGTAAGGTTAGAAAATAAACTTGGAGAAATAAAAATACATAATTGCAATTAAACTCTCAAGGGTAAAAAGAGAAATGAGAAAAATAATCATGATTCAGTACATACGAATATAGATGAACAATAGGAAAGAAAAGTCATGTAATTTAAAATGAGAAGTAACAATGTGGATAAAATAAATGGTTTAAAGGGGAGGAGAAGAAAGAATAAGAAGGGAAAGAGAATATTCCAAAAATGTTGAAATCATACATACTGGAAAGTCAAGAGTTTTAACCAATAATATAAAACCTGAATATGTTATAGGGAAATGTATAACCTGAAAAAAAAATGAAAAAGTAGCATCATACAAGCACAGATTATCTTCAAAAAAGGAACAATTTGACTTGAGAAGAGTCTTTTTAAAAGCAAGAAATATGGCCAGCGCAACACTATCTTCAATCTGCTTCAACTGCCAATGTGGAATCCAGCATCTTATAAATTATAATTACAGCCAAAGCAAAAACAGCCCACCTACTTACTACTCATATAAATCCAGTTACATAGCAACCACACATGTATTTGTGCAAAAAAAAAAAAAAAAAAGGAAATAAACTCAGCAAGACAAGGTGTTGTGCAAGAAGCAAAGATAAAGCACTTATGAAAATTGTGATGGATGAACTTTACAACTAACCTGGAGCATTAAAAACAGGAGCTTAAAGTACCAGATGATACTGTTAGAGAAGATGATACTCGTCGAAGTGACTCAAGTCAAAATGTGCTTAACCAGAGGGCCAGTCCATTTGTTCTTCAAAAGATGAGCAGAATGTTGATAAACATTAGGTTGAATTCAATTATATAGGCTAGAAAATTATACTCATTAGAGGATAGAAATAGATTGCATAACCTTCAGTTAGTAAAAAGACATACAATAAATAAAGAAAATTTATAAATTTGATAAAAGAAGGAAAGGTCAAGTACTGTCTAAGAAAACTCATGAGTTGAAAAAAAAAAAAAGACACATCTGGGTATGAAGGCATGAGCCTGTAATCCCAGCACTTTGGGAGGCTAAAATAGGAGGACTGAAAATTGGAGCTCAGCCTAGGCAATTACTGGCTTAGTGAAATCCTGTCTCAAAGTCAAAAAGTAAAATAAAATAATGTAATAAATCTGGGAATAGATCTCCATATAAATACCTGGATTCAATGCCCAGTACCACAAACAAACAAAAACAATGAAAAAAAAAACCACACAACCAACCAAACGAAAAGAAGATAGAAAATAATAGGAGAGAACTGACTGCAAATATACCACTAATCATGAAAAAAGGTAAGAGAAACAGCTTTCTAATTAAAGGGTACGAATAAAGTTACCACAGGGACAGAAAACAACTGAATTTTCCACAAATATGAAAATGGATAAATAAGTGGTGGTGTATTTATGAAATGGAAACTAATTCTGGTAGAAAGAATTAACATTCTAGATCTAATTGTCAGTATGAGTAAATCTTAATAACCATGTTAAGAAAAATATGTTCATTATAAAACCACTATAACTTTGAAACAGAACGAACTGTATATTGTTCAACAATGTCAGACACAGACAGGAAATTAAAAAATACACAGTGGCTTCAGAATGGAGTTATGTTGGATCAGAGTAAATTATATTGGGGAGAACTGAAAAACCACAAGATTCTTGCTGAATCATTTATTAATTCTAACATTTGGACAGGCAACCTCCAGCTTCCATGCTCATGTTCAGAAAATTTTACCTTATCAGAGAACTAAAGTTAAAAAAAGAATCCCTAGATTTCTTTAATTATATATTTCCTCCAAATAATTCCAAAATAACCAATGATAGAGTCTAGCATCAATGAAATGTTTCAGGATTTACATTATTACATCAACTTTCTCAGGGTAACAAATGAATAACACATTTACTCTATCAGTGAAAATCCCACTTGCTTTGAGAGCACATTAACACTGAAGTTCTTAGAAGTGTGTTGATTGCAATTCTAAACTAGAATAGTTAATTTCAAAAATAGTGAATGTATTTTCGTTAATAAAAATCACCAGTATTTGGCTTCAGCATCATGGCAAAAGAGGAGAAAAGAAAGATTTGGTTTCTAAGTTAGTTCTCAAACAGCCAGCTTGCTCCAAAAGTGATTGCTCTTAAGCTATTCTCAGCTCAGCACAGTCCACAGATTCTAATCAATGTATGAGTCCCTTACAAACAAGAGAAAAGTGGCCTGACCAATCTTTGGAAGTATAATGCTATACTATTTGCACAGTATCTTTAAATAAAGCCTAGAGGTTAATGGTTAGACAATATTAGGATTCTTTTAGTGTTTTGTGTTCCAAATTTATCTCAATTACCAACAAGAAAAAAAGAACATTTAATGTGGCTATACAGTTCTTTCTATCCTTGCTGTGAAAACTTCACCTGTCCAGGGTCTAAATTAGGCACATAAACAACTGGGAATGGCTCAATTAATGTGAACCTAGACTAGATGGGGCAGTATTTACCATAGATGAATTTTCCTCCTTCCTGTTCATTCTTTATACTTTTAGTTGATTTTGTCTAAGTTTTAAACCAACTGTTAAATCTTTCATAATTTAGCAGAACACATAAGGAGAACATCTGATCAAACTTTCCATTTACACATCTATCTAACATCTGGTGAGGAGCAGATGGAACGAGGAGAGGGAAGCGACTAAGCTTTCTGCTGGAAAGGAGATTTGTTTATAAAAGCAGTTTGAATAAAGGGTCGTCAGTAACCAGAAGCTGTTGCAGTTGAAAGAGAGTATCATCAAGGATGGTATTACAAAAGTTTTTGGGCTAGGGAACAGTGGTAAAGTGCTTGCCTGACATGCCTAAGGCTTTGGCTTCAATCCCAAGTGTTAAGAAAAGGAAGAGGAGGAAGAAGAAGAAGAAGAAGGGGAAGGAGAAGGAGGAGGAAGAAGAGGAGGAGGAGGAGAAAGAATAGGAGGAAGAAATGAAAACTCATCTTTCCACCTTTATATTATGTCAATTTCCTCTCCCATCTGATCATCCCATTCATCTATTGACAAGTACAATTTTTTTTCTATTTGACTATGATCCCATAATGCAGGTGTGAACAATGTTTGGCTTGTTTTTTATTGCATCCTCGTGGCAGTCAGTAATTGTGGATATAAATGGAAAAAGGAATGGCAAATGAAAGAGAGGAAGTGGGAGGGAAAGAATTGTGAATGAAAACACTTGATTCAATGTTAACTTAGATCATAAACCCAATTGTTATGGTTTAAATCAAGAATGTCCCCCAAAGGCTTCACCGGCTCAGAGGCAGGGCTTGTGGAACATGACTGAACCATGGGGGTGCTGCATTCACCAGAGGAATCATTCACCAGTTGGTGCAGCAGCTGAGTGTGCTGTTGGAAGGTGCTCAAAGAGACAGGTCACTGTGAGGGCGCCCCTGGCTCCTTCCTTCTCACTCTCCTTCCTGGCCATCTTGATGGAAACCTCTAAAACCTATGAGCCCAAATAGATCTCTTTTCCTTAATTTTTAAGGTATTATGTCTCAGCAACAAGGAAAGTGACTAAGACAACAGCTTTATTCAATTTTTAGTTTACCTCACTATTTCTTTTTTTAATTTTCCTAAACATGAAATTGTTTCCTAAATATCATTTTAAAAGTAACTTTGGTTATAAATAATGCAGCGTGATAATTGGACTCTTCTTCCTTTTCATTGCCAGTCATTTCATTGCTAGTCGTTTCATTGCTAGTTATTATAATGTTGCCCTATTCAACAGAGTAGCAGGAAGAAAATGCTGTCCTGCTTCACTGTAACAGGCACAGGGCTTAATACATTTCTTGTTTGCCCTGCTAATATCTCCCTCACATTCTGACTCTCACCATACAGTGTTGCTCCTTGTCATCCCAGGTGTCCTCTCCCAGTGGTGAAGTAGCTGGAAACCACTCTTTATATCCTGATCGCCTGTGGACTCTATGGTCATAGAGCACATGTGCCTGCTGTCATGCATGGGCTTCACTCTTCCCCATGCTATGGGATTTTCTCCTCACTCTGTCTGCAATGCTCTGTTCACGCCAACACTTACTGCTTTCCCCTCCTTGCCTCTCTTTAGCAGTGTTTATGCTTAAATGACATTCTCTCATTATCTTGATGAGTAGCTATCTCTCCTTTCCTTCAATTCCTTGTCTATCAATTGTGTTTTTTCTTAAAAACTGAAAGAAAAGAAAGAAGGAAGGAAAAAAGAAAGAACAAAAGAAGGGCTTTGCTGCAGTAGATGCTTTTAGTAAGTTTTCATCACATTTTTCAATGTGGAAAAAGTGAAAAGCAAAAGTTTCTTGTATTTTTTCATCCTTAAACATTTATTTCATTTTATTTATAAATGAACTTATTTATTTCTTTATTAAATACGTATTAAACATCCACTCTTTGCTAGAGATGCTTTGCATTGAAAACATAAAGCTGAAAGAAATAATTTGAAGTGGCTTGTGACAGAAATACTGCAGACTTTTAGGGCCACAATGGAGGGAAGTATAAATCAGATTAAGAATTTAGATTAATGGTACTGTGCTGTATACTTGAGATTTACCAAGTAGATTTTAAGTGGGGTTACTACATATACAAAAAAGGTTACTGTGGCCAAGCACAGTGGAATTTACCTGTACTCCCAGCTGCTTAGGGAGCTGAGCCAGGAGGATTGCAAATGTGAGGTCAGCCTGGGAAACTTAGGACATATCTCAAAAGAAAATTTTTTAAAAAGAGAAAGCTGAGCATATAGCTCAGTGTTCCCTGGGTTCAGTGCAGTATAAGGGAAGAAAAGCTACTGAGAGTGATTAATTTTGGTTAATCAACTTGACTGGATTGGAGGATGCCTAGAAGGCGGGTAAAGCACTCTTGTGGCTATGTCTGAGAGAGCATTTCCAGAGAAGATTGGCAAGTGGCTCAGGGAACTGAGTGGGGAAGGCCCACCCTGAACAGGGACAGCACCATCCATGAGGCTGATTTCAGAACAAAGAAGAGGAGAAGCTTGTACATGAACAACTGACCGTCTTCAACAAGAGCATTTTCCAGTGCTTCCCATGGACATCAGACTCCAGTTTCCTCAGCCTTCGAAATGGTCTTGCACCAGCAGCTCTCCAAGAGGCTTTCGGGCCTGAAGCTTCCAAGGGGGGCTGCATCAATTGTTCCTCTTGTTTTGAGCCTTCCAGCTTCTTGATCTAAGCAGCTACCAGTTTCCTCAAAATTCCCAGGCAGCAAACAGTGGCCATTGTGGGACAATTCAGTCTCTGCTCATGTAATTCAATCTAATTGATCCTCTCTTGTAATTATATCTATTTTATTGGTTTTGTTCTTCTGGAAAACCCTGACTAATGTAGTCATTATATAAGGTGTCAAATATGTTAACTCATTTGTTGTGATTCTCATTTCACAATGTTTTCGTAGAGTGACTCATCATGTTGTACACCTTAAATATCTATACAATTCTGATTTATCAGTTATACATCAATGAAGCTGAAAATTTAAAAAAAAGCCTTTAAAAGTCTAAATGAAAAATGAACTTAGGCAACTCTCCAAATCAAGCTGCATCAAAAGCATAAAAATTGCTCAGAACTAAGGGAAGAATATATATACAATTGCATTGCTAAAATTATACTATTTTTTCTTCAATATATTTCTAACAAATATGTAATTTATTTAAACAGAAACAATAATCTGAACTTTATACTCTCTAGGGGAGTCTCACTTCTTTAACAAGAAAACTTCTGCATATTTAAAAATATGTGCTATAATTCAATTTTTATTCATGTTTCCAAATATTAAAACATATTTTTGATAAATTAGAGACATTTATAGTTAAATGGATGCACATTGAGGTGATACTCTTAAGTGAAATAAATAGGACACACATGTGTAAATACTGAATAGTTTCTCTAGTGTGAGAAACTGAAAGTGTAAACAAGGACTAAAAGATATAATAGATAATGTGAAATAGGAAAAAAAAGGGCAAAGGGGAGGGAAGTGGGAGGAGTAGGGGAAAGGAAAGAAAGGAATGGAATTAATATGAGAAAATTAAAAAAATGGAAACAAAGTCTTTAAAAATAAGGAGAGATGAAGGGGTTGAAGGGAGGGCAGGGGAATGGGGAAAAATTAAGAACCAAGAGACATTATGTAAAGGAGCCAATTTCCAATGATGAATGTCATCATATTATATACCTAAAATGTATCAATAAAATTAATCAAAAAATTTTAAAAACACATTTTTATTTTTGACAGTAGTTACTTCTAAAGTAGAAAATAATAACCATGTTTTAATTATATATCCTATTACAGCTATTCACACTAAGGAAACTAAAATTGAAATAGCAAATACAAGAGTAATGCACATTAATCTGCTGAATTTTAATATTTTATTTATCTTAAAATCAGGGTAGTAGAAAGTATGCATATTCCTAAAATTGACATAATATTTTTAATTATATAACATATACTGGCAAACGTGAAGCTTATAGTTTATTCGAAAAAGACTTTTTAACAGTGTCCCAAATAATCTGCTAGTGTGCTGTATGAGAATAAACATCAACACATTCCCAAACTATTCTTCATTAAATACTAAGAATTTATACAGTAAATGTAAATGCTCAAGTGTTGAAAGCAAAAGGCCATATTTCATTAACCCTAACAATGACAAGGAAACGGAGACTCAGAAAAATTCATTGCTCCCTACAAGGCAGCAAAGCTAATATATCATGGAGCTGATATAGAAACTATCTGTGATTGCATATGAAAAAAACTTCAAAGATCCTTGCAAACTTGCTTGAAATGTCTTCCAAATTCCTGTACTGTTTATGAAAAAAACTTGAACCTTCATTTATACAAAGAGATGTTCTTCTCATTATTCAATGTCCAGTAAGCCCAACCCACCTCTTGTTCAACATTCTGTGAGACTCTGTGCAGTATGAATCCATGGGATAAACTTCAGGTTGCTGAGAAAGTAGATAATTAAAACACAAAAAAATGCCAGTCTGTCCAAGAGAATATTGTTAAAGTATTCAGAATTTTTCTAGATGTGAGAGTACAACATTTAAGGCAGAACTGTAGTAAGCCCTAAATTTAATATAGTTAGTATTTGGGGTAGCCTCATGTTTAAAAGAAAGTGATAGGTTGGGGCTGGTGGCTATTTTCTTCTAAAATAACCTGTTCTTGGTAAATAGAATGCATTTAGTTCAAGTATGTATTTGTACGGAATGGTATGGGGAATGGCTGATTGAAATTGTATATGAGTGGTTATAGCTGTAGATGAGAGGACAAACTTCTTACTTGTGAGGCAGAAATGAATTGTTAAACAGTTAAACTAATCCTGGAATCCCTTTGCAAGCTCTAGAATCTAAATACTATTTTTTTTCTTGTAATAATTATCTGCTGAGCATGATTCCATGAAAGAATAAAGTCAAGCTGTGAAGAATACAAATCTATATAATAGATGTGTTCACAATAAGAATGACCTTACATGTAATAAAGAAGAAACAAATAAGAACTCAAATATGAGACCACAAAAAATATACATGACCAATGGATTATAAAATTCTTTATAAGTTTTTTGGAAGAATGGAGCATGGGCTAGAGTGGCCAGTTCTAGAAATTAAAAGATCATATTAGTTCTGAGTCTTTAAGACGGATATGAAAGGATAAGATAGTGTATTACAAGCAGAGTAGAATTTAAGAATGCATAAATAAGATAAAGGTAGGTCAGTAGATGAATCTGAGAGGACTCTAACAAATGTAGTGAAAATGACTGGAAATATATATTGGAATCATATTTGAAGACCAGAGGAAGATGTTCAGCTTCAATTTAGTAATTGTGTTTATTTGACAAAGTATGATTAGAATAATATGACTTAAACATAGCCAGCAGGAATAAAAAGGGCACTAGAATAGAAAGAAGCAATGTTAAAAGTAGAGAAATCCCTCAAAGCCTCTACAAAACTTAAACTGATTGGAGCTTTACTACTCAACTTTTTTACTTTCCTTCTGCTTAATCATCTTCATCTTCATCAAATTTCTTCCTAGGGGCTTTCTTTTCTTAATAAGTGCTTGTGGTGATAGCTGAGTGTAATATCACTGCCATTTACAGGAGAAGTTTTCATTCCTAAGTGTACCCAAATATCTGGGAGTCTTTTAAGAAAAGAATGGCCAGGAACCCATCATCAGAAAATTGAATGCAGAATTCTAGGAAGGGACTCAGGAAGGATTCAATAATTCCCCAAGATATTTTGACGTAGCTGACCTTGGAATCATAATCTATAAAACACGGCCAGAAATAATTGATAAGTATTAAAAAATTGGGGGAGAAACAAAGTGGTGGAGTAATGCTCAGGAGCAAAATGAAGTCTCTCAGAAATCTGGAATCCAGACACCTAAAAAATAACAACTGGTCAAAAAGGAAAAAAAGAACTCTTTTTTTCTAGATCTTCAGGAATCCAGAAGGAACCAACAGAATAATTAGAAGGTACAGTTGGAGAAATGGACCACAACACAGACAAAAGAGCAAAGCATCCTGGAAACTTACCCCACTTTGAGGAAGGGGAACCTGCTTCTTTAGAATAAGCCCTGGGTCAAGAGGTCCAGGGAGACACTTCTGTGCACGTCTGTCAGCACTGGCCTCAGGATCAACCCACAGCTGTTGTGAACTGTAAGAGTAGTGTGGGGCTTTGCTCTGAGGTGGCTCCTTCCACAGAGTAGTCAACAGCTGGAGAAGGAATCCAGTGTGGCGCCTGTCATATTGCCAGAGAGTGGGACTCAGTTGCTATTGAAGGAAAGGGTTGATTATTTAACCCTGAGACTCAAAAAAAAAACCGCTTCAATTCAGGGTTCTCACTGTAACCCTCCCATGCTGACAGGGTGAGAGACAGCCATGGGAGACAGTCACAGAAAGGGTGAAGGCTAGAAGGGGAACCCCTCAAAAGTCTAAACTCAGACTTAAAAGCTATACAGTCCAGATCCTCCATGATGAGAAGCCAGGCCCAACTTGCCTTGCACTCAGAAACAGTTCACCTGAAAGTGTTGGTATTAAGCACAGTGGGCTGCTTGAATCCTTTCCCTGTGGCGTAAATCCAGCACAGATCTGAGGTTTGACCGCCTTCCCCATCTACCAGTGTGAGCAAGGACACACTTGGGCTTGGACAGTTGCTACAGCCTGGGGTAAGCAGAAAAGGGGCCTCGGGAACAGGGTGGTACCTCGCAAACTCACAGGCCATAAAGCTACATGCAAAAGACATGGCCTGCTGGATACTCAAACTGTGAGTTCTGGAAAGAAAAAAAAAAACACTCATTCAAACATATGGAGAAATTTGTTTCTTTTCTTGCACTTATGCCCCCACCTTTCTTCTTCACTGGTTTATTGAGGTTTGGAGAATTTCCCTTTTACTTTATCTCTTTCATTTTTCTGTTTTCCTTTTTCTTTTTAATGATTTTCTTTTTATTATTGATACTTTTTCTTTTTTCTCCTCTTTTTATTGCTTGTTCTTCTCTGTTACCTTTATCTAATTCTATTAATATACTTTAACTCTTTAAGAGAATCCTTCATCTCATTTTTCTCTCCTCACCTTCCACTGTTGAGTTTTTCAAAATTTTTTTCTTTCATTCTTCCATTCCCTATATTTTTACTAGTATAACCATTACACTTTTCTGATTTTTACTTAGCGATATGTATTTTATAACTGTTTAATTCTTTTCTATTGTTAGTGGAGGCAGAGTTGTCATATTTAGTAAATATTTACTGAAGGTCAATATTTGGTTTCTCCTGGTGTATATTCTATATAGACATTCCTTGTTTAATGACTTACCTGTTTAATGACTGCTTAGACTTTCTACTCACTGCTTGTACTCACTGATTGGACATACTACTTGGACAACTGCTCCCTTTATCTGGTACAGCTCTGTACATCTTGTTTATAGAGTTTCAATGTCTTTTTTGGGTACAGTATACCGTGTTTATACAATACTGTAATTTTTGCTGATTGTTCTGTATGATACAGAACTATAGTTATGTTCTGTTATACATTATAGGACTGCATGTAGGAGTTTTTCAAATAAAAGCAAAGTCATCAAGTTGGCATTTCCTTTGACCATTTCTTTGTTCTAAATATTATAATGTATATATTATATGCAATTCTTAATTTAATGACCAATTCATTTAGCAACCTAGTTACAGGAACAGAACTTGGTCATTAAACAAATTCCTGCAATTATAAATGTCTTTTCTATGGTTCAGTATGGTACATGATTGGATTTTATGATATGTCAATATTCAGCTTGTCTTGGAGGAAATTATTTTTGCTGACATGCTTACTATTGCCACCAAGGTGGTATATTTGTCACTACTATAGGAGATTACTTTTGTGCCATTAAGAATACCACAGTTCACTCCCAAAGGTGGACTTCAAACCAAAACTGATTAAAACTGATTAAAAGAAACAGAGAACTTCATATTGGTGAGTGGAGCAATTAAACAGGAAAAACAAAGAAATATCAGAGTAGAACCAAAGCTTCAAACAAATAGACTTAATAGGTATCTACTGTGTGTTCCACCCAACAACAAAACATTCATTCTTCTCAGCAGTATATTGGGCTTGTTCCAAAATAGACCACATACTAGTCCAAAAAACATACTTAAGTAAATGCAAAAGAGTTGAAATTATCCCATGCATATTACCAGATGAGAACACAATGAAACTATAACTTATGAGCAAAACAAATCACATGAATTATGAAAACACATGGAAATTGAACAATACCCTCTTGAATAATCATCAGATCACAGAAGAAGTCAAGGAAGAAATAAAACAGTTCCTAGAATCAAATGATAATGTCAGTAAAACATACCATAAACTATGAGATACAATAAAAGCAGTCCTAAGAGGAAAGTTTATAGCTGTGAGTGCCCACATCAGAAAAACACAGCAAGACTAAATAAATAACCTAATTATGGACCTCAAGTTCCTAGAAAAGCAACAAAAATTCAAATTCAAAGCGTGTACAGGGAGGATATTATAAAGATCAGAGCAGAAATTAATGAAATTAATTCTAAAATTCTAAATTAATCCTAAAAAATACAATGAATCAAAAAGATCATGCATCATGGCCAAGTAGGCTTCATTCCAGCGATGCAAGGTTGGTTCAACATATGCAAATCAAATGTAATCCAGAAACAAAGACAAAGACAACATGATCATCTCAACTGATGCAGAAAAAAGCCTTTGACAAAATCCAAAATCCACTCATGATAAAAACTCTGAAAAAGTAGGTATAGAATGATCTTATCTCAAGAAAATCTGTTAAAAGCCATTTATGACAAATCAATGGTCAACATCATATTAAATTGGGAAGAGCTAAAAAGTTTCCCTCTAAAACCAGGAACACAACAAGGATATCTGCTATCGCCATTGCTGTTCAATATTTTTCTCAAAAGAATAGCCAGAGCAATTAGGCAAGAGGGAAAAAAAGGTTTATTTTGGCTCACAAACTAGGATGTTCCTGTTCATTAGCCCTTGGCTCCATGAGCTTTGAGTAGAGAGGCAAACATATCATGGCAAAAGCATGTAGTAGAGGAAAAATCACTTACCTCATCACCAAGAATTGAGAAGAGGTAGAGAAAGAGCATGGAGCTGGTGTGCACTATCTCCTCAAAGGCTCACTTCAAAGACTTAAAGAGGACTCTCCTTGGGCTCCACTTCTTAAAGTGCTTACCGCCTCATATTAGTGCAACCCTGGGAACCAAACATTGACCACATGGACATTTGAGGACTGCTTAAGATAAAAATTATAGCACTATTCGAAAGGAAACCTTGATTGAAAGATGAACAAATTATTTATTCAACCACTGGATGTCATAAGCAAAGAGAATAATATTTATAAATTAGAAAGTTTTAACTTTGTACCTTCTATATTGTGCTTCAAGAAGAAATTGGTCTTTTATATGAAAATCTTGTTTTTTCTTTCACTTTTCTCCTTTCCTCATTTTTATCAGGAACACATAAAAATGCAAAAGCTTGATGTAAGACTTGGAAATAAATGATGTAAACTTGGCAATGAAAATATTGGATGGTTTCTGTGGCTAATTTTAAAACAGTGCTTACATGAAATGTTACTTCCCACACCACTGAATCTTGGCTGACCCTACTTAATTCACAAAACCCACAAGTAGTAGACATTTTGTGCTCAGGCCAGATCTCCCAGCTTCTGTGGGTTTTGTTCCCATCAGCCTACACTTTCAACTTGTTTTGGAAACATGTCTTTAGATAACCAGAGATGCTTTGCCCATAAGCACAAGAAGCCAAAGCTGCCTGGGGATTTATGTACTTTCCAAGTATCTCATAGATAATGACTGACTAATATGGGATCATAAAAGCACAATTCCCACAATTAAACCTGAAGCACTTATGAGACATGATGAATACTATAGAGCTCCCCTGTGGGGTCAGGCTGAAACTTAGACTCTGCCTGCATCTTCACTCTTGCTTGGCTTCCTACCATTTCATGCCCTGCCTTCTTCATTCCCATGTCCTTCTCTCCTGGGAACACTTCCTGGATAAATGATGTGTAGCAATTCCTTATCTTAGGATAAGATTTAATACTTTTCAGTCTCATCATCTGTCCTCCAAGAGTCACAATGGAGGACATGAACACATCTTAAAAAACGAAGTAGTCAAGAAAGTCTGGTGATGTTTATAATTTTGTCTGCAAATATTGTCTGTTTTTCAACATTGAGCAAAGCCAAAGGTTTTGATGTGTCTCGACAAAACTTGGTAGAAGATTTGTTGGGTCTGATTCTCACAGAGACCATTTGATTTTAGTAATCGGAATATAGTTAAATCAAGCCTGATTATCCACGATATGATGGACTTTTCTCAAGTAAATGATCAATCATATAATTTAAACTTATATATGATTAATGCTAATCTTTTTAAAAGTAGAGAATTTTGTAATATATGATTTTCTTATAAATCTCCTTCCAAATACAGTCATTTTACTATCTCTTTGCACAGATTTTATTCTGGCTAACCTGTCAAGAGAATACCTTCTGTTACAAAAAAAAGTCCTAAACATCCTTGGACCTATTGCCCACCTACATTTTTCTATCCATTTTAATATTTCTTTCAAATTTCTGTCTCTTTCTTGGTTGTTAACCTTATATAACTGTCACCCTGCAATTAACTGTGTTGCTAACGTCTACTTGGAATAACTTGTCATCTTGTCCAATGAGGTATCAAAATAGACTCCCATATAATCTACCCCTAGTGTGGAATTAAAGGTTTCTTCATCCTAACCTCGCACCTGATGATCCTGACTCTGTTCTGTAACTGCAGTCTCCAATTCAGACATGATTCCATTGCTTCCTGTTCAAGACCAGTGTTTCCTAAAGCAAGATCTGTGGAGTGCTGGTGTTTGAGGATAATTATAGGTATTATGTGAAAAGAAAAAATGTTGAGTAAAGGATTTCAATATAAAAAGCATTTCAGAAATGATAGTTTGAGTAAAACAAGATGTTTTGCAACTGGGCATTTCAAATATGTGATATAGTAATGCACATTTTAAGTCTTCCATGAAAAGACAGAATAATATTTCTTTATGTATCATATGCAATAATCAAAAGTCTTTTCCTTATCACTTTATGGCTTCATTCAAGGTTTAATTTACATGTGACAAAGTGGCAGATCAGTAATTACCACAACCAATTTAATAGAGCTCTCTTTCACCTCTGAAAGTTTCTTTTTGCCACTTTATAATTCCTTCTTCTCAGCCCTCCAGCCCCCACAACCCTGGGCAAACACTGATCTCTTTTCTGACAATTTAGAACAATTTACATTTTATAGAGTATTGGATAGACAGAATTATTCTATATCTAATCTTTTATTTCTGGTTTCTTTCATTCACCATAATATTGTATTTATCTCTTTCCTGTTGCTGGGACAAAATATCCAATGTCCACAACGTAAAGGAGGTAAAGTTTATTCTGGGCCATGGTTTCAGTCCATGGTCAGCTGGCTCCAAACAGAAATGACGTAGTGGTTGGCTATGGCAGTGGAATGCTGCTTTACCCTTGGTAGCCAGGAAAGACAAAGAAAGGAGGAGCTGGGAACAAGAATGAACCCTTTCAGGTCATGACTGTAAGGGACACAGGTCAAACCAGAAATTAACCTACTAGCAGCATATTCAGCCACTGATTTATCTACTGATGCGTATGGGACTCCTAGGTTCCAATAATCTTCCAGACACATATGACTTTTAGGTTACATTTTAAATATAAAACAAAACAATTATTTAAAGATTCATTCATATTTGTGGATCAGTAGTTTCTTCTCTTGTATTCCTGTAATAATGGCTTTCAAGAGATGCTTATTTACAAATTGATGGCCATTTGGATACTTTTCAGTTTTAGTTTATTGAAAAAATATGTAATATTCTCCATTCTAACAGGGAAATATACTTTCATTTCTCATGAATGAAGTGGAATGGACAAGTTTATGGTAGGTGAACATTTACTAGATTAAGAAACTTAGAAGCTATTATCCAAAGTAATTTTATTATATTAAAATAACAAAGAATGAGAATTTTAGTTACTACATATTCTTGCCAATACTTGGTACTGTCAGTCTATTTGATTTTAGGTGATATAATAGGTGTATAGTGGCATCACACTGTGGTTTTAATTTGCATTTATCCTGTAACCAGTGATATCTGACACTTTTTCATGTGCTGACTTAAATGTCATATATATTTGTAATATTTTTTAAACAATTGGCCTAACTCAAACTCATAAAGATTTTCTCTTACGATTTCTTCTAAAAGTTTCATGGTTTTAGTTTTTATATTTATGTCCATAATATGTTAAGTTCATTCTTATTTATCTTGAGAAGTATTGAACTTCACACTTTTGTACTTAGGTAACCATTTTTTCAGCACTGTTAAAATTTTCTCTATGCTTTTGTTAAAAATCATTTGACCATATGTGTAGTGATTCATTTCTGTTCTCTATTCTGTTTTTTATCTCTTTATTTATAATAACATATCATGGTTTTTGAGATTTTTGTAGTATCTCTTGGAATTGATAATATAAGTTCTCCTTTTGCAAGTTTCCTTGGCACTTTTTCTGTGAGTATTCATATTTCCTAGTGCTAGTGTATATAAATACAATTTATTTAATTTGTCTTTAATTTTATTGTAGCAAAATATGCATAACACCAAATGTACCATTTTAATCTTTTTTTTTTTTTTTACCATTTTTAAGTGTTCAGTTGGCTTAAGCACACTGATATTGTTATGTATCCATCACTATCACCTATCAGATTTTTCTTCTTTTCAAAGTAAAAGTATGTGCCCATTAAGCAACAGCTCCACACATTCTCCCCACTGGTCCCACTGATTATGCCTCTGATGAGGACCTAGTTAGAGGAAGGCATAGAGGTGAGAGCATTTGCAAGAGCAAGAGTTTAAGTTATAAAACAGGAAGCCAGAAATAGGCAGAGAGAACAATGATGCAAGCTCCTATTAGGCTCCAAATCATAAGGGCCCCACCACCTCTCAACACTGCTATATGGGGACCAAGCTACCAATGTATGAACCTTTGGGGAACAAAATACATCCAAATGATAGCACATTGTTCTTCATTGCTGTGCCTCTAATTTTTCATGAGATAATATTTCTCTTGTTTCAAGGACTTTCTTCCACATTTCTTGTAGAGCTAGTAAATTGTGATGAATGTGTTCAGGCTTTATATTTCTAAAAGATTATTTTGCCTTCTTTCTTTATAAGATATTTGTGCTAATTGTTTTATTCTATCTTAACAGCATTTAATTCAGTACCTTAAAGATGTTCCAGTGTTTTTGTTTGTGCTTTCAATGAGACACTTGTTATCATTCTCTTTTGCATTCTTCTTAACATATGTATCTTTCCCCTTACTTCTTGTTAGATTTTTTTCTCCTTATCATTTGTTTGAAGGACTATAATTGAGGCATATTTGGTATGTTTTCTCCATCTTCTTGTGATAATGTTTAGTACAGTTTGGGATTTCCAGGTGCGTAGCCTTAATCAAATTTTTAAAATTAGCATCCATTATTGATTCATATATTCTGTAAAAACTACAATTCATTATTTTTGAAGTTTTTTTTCTGAACTCTCCCATTCTTTTCTAGAGGCTAGAAATAAATTCATATGTATTATATATATATATATATATAGCCAATGAAAACTGTTCCAAAGTTCATTGAAATTTGGTTTAAAGAGTCTTGGCTCTTGGTGCAAATTTCCAATGATGAATGTCATTACATTGTATACCTAAAATGTACCAATGATTAAAATGAATAATTGATCATGTGAAATAGGAAAAAAAGGTCCAAAGAGGTAGGGGAAGTGGGAGGGGTAGGGGAAAGATAAGAAGGGAAAGGAAAAAATATGAGAAATGGAAACAATGTCTTTGTAAATAGGGAAGGGTGGAGGGGGTGAAGGGAGTGCGGGGAATGAGGAAAAAAATAAGACCCAAGATACATCATGTACAGGCACAAGCACCCAATGATAAATGTAAATGTATTGTATACCTAAAATGTACCAATAAAAGAATTTTTTTTTAAAAAAGAGTCTTGGCTTTCTTTTCTCCTTTTTGAATAGCTTCTTTCACTGTTTTCAAATTTAACAGTGTTTGCTTGTAAAAGACTAATAAATTATTAACCAGAGCCAGTATATTTTTAGCTCAGACATTGTATTTTTCAATTGTAACAGTTGGATTTAAGGTATTTGGGGTATCTTTTGTGTTCCTGCTTAATACATTAAGGATTTTTCTCTAGATTCCTAAATTTATGAAGTATAATAATTGCTATTATATCCTTCATCCTTAATTCTGTCATCCATGGCAATTCTGGATCAGGTCTAATTACTAAAACTTCCTCCTGATCATGGGCAATACTTTCACGAAGAAAATTATATGTTTAAGAATTTTTAATTGGATGAGATATTGTGATTTTTTGCTTTGATGTGTGTTTTTTATTCATACACAAACATGAAGATACACATACATAAATTTTGAATTTTGTTCTGTTAGACAGTTGAGCAACTTAAAGTGATTTTTCTCTAGCTTTGCTTCCATTATGTGTCATGAATGACAGGCATTCTAGGGTTATCATGACTGAAGCAAAGTCCATGTGAGACTTCTACCCAGTGCCCTATGAATCATGAAGTGATTGTTGAGAATAGACGAAATTCATGGCCCTATCTGAGTTGTGGAGATTGTTACCTCTAATAGTTTTTTGATGGATTCTTCCTTTGGCCTCAAGTAGTTTCAATACGTTTGTCTTTTGATCATTACTCATCTGAATAATAAAAGGGACCCTTTCCAGATCCTAGAAGTATTCTCCCTCTTCATAAATTCTTTCCTTGTGGTAGTTACTCTGTGAACTACAGGTGCTTTGTCTTTGCCAGATCCCTAGTTCTCTTTCCTCATCAAATAAGTTTAGTATTTCACATAAGACACAATTAAACATTCCATGGATTAAAGCAGTGGCTCTTAAGAAATATTATTTCATTGTCTATTTTTATAGAAAGCATAGGAGCACAGAAAGCAAAATAATATTTATAAGTTCATTAATCCCTGAGTAGTCATAAAGTTATTTCTGCATGTTCACAAAGTTTATTAATGTATTTGTTTAATAAATTCTCATGAGTTGTACAATATAATTAATATTAGTGGTTAAATGAGAATTAATTTTATATTATAAAAACATACTCCTTGTTTCTGTTTTTATGAAAAAAGGGTGAGCTAAACCATACCAATATCAGTAATAAAGTTAAATTCAGTAATTTCTTTAAATTACTTCAGACTTTCTGAAATTTGAGTTCAAATTTTGTTTGATCTACATTTTTCTTGGATCAAAAGATTGTTTATAAAGATAACAAAACAGGACAGGGGATTTAGCGTAGTGGTTCTGCTGCCTACCTTGCAAGCACAAGGTCCAGAGTTCGATCCCCAGCACACACACACAAAGAAAAACCATAGAAACCATGGACTTCTTATATTTATCAAATGAGTTAAAGCTTTATAAAGCAGAATATCTTAGAAACCTTAAAATAATATTAAAATTAAAAAGGAGTCATGTAACTTGAAGAATTTCATGACCTAATTATGATAACTTAGTAGACAACAGAAAAGATTTAAAAGCATCAAAGTCTATCATTTGTTCCTATGGAAATTTCTTTCAGACAAAAATATTTTTAAATTTTTGGAATATTTGGTGAACTTACTGCCATTAAATCAGGTACTTATCTTTAGCCTAGGTACTACTAACAATAATTATGTGTTCTATAGTATACCTTTGGATATCTTCATTGATCTATATAACTGAGGTTTCATCTCAGGATAGATAACTATGTCAAATGCTACTCAAAAGCATCATTTGGATTTATTGTTTCCTATGAACTCATGACATTAACCAAAGTCACAGAAATTGTGAGATTGTCAGATCTTATCTATTTTAATTATCTTTTTTCCTTATGTTTTCTCCCCTAAGTATCTTTCTTTTAGTAGCATCCCACTTGCACATCTGAAAGCAGACATTTGAATAATGTAAAGGATGTGCTGAAGGCCAAATACCATATAATTATTTGAATAGTTACTCGGGTATCTTTTTACCAAGGCTTTGAGTGCCTCATTTAAAAAAAAAAATGTTATGTGGGCTGGGGATTTAGCTCAGTGGTTCCGGTACCAAAAAAAGAAAAATGAAAAAGTTATTCACTTTATCTTCATAAAGATTTTATAAGAGCCCTCTATGTATCTAACTTTAAATCAAACAAGGATACAGACCTATGTATTTCGTTTTTCTAAAATGCACTGTATGATTAAAATTTAAAAAGCAAAAACATTAATTTCCAATATAACTACCCTCTTCTGTGTTAGATTTCCTTTCATGGTTCACACAGTATATATTTCTCATGTTTTGTTGTTGTTAATAATGTTGTTTCAACCACTGCTCAGGACAATGAAGAATGCAAAACTTGTTCAATATGTTCCTCATCAGATTGAGCTGTTACCTTTGTTATCTCAAGTTAAATCCCACAAGAAATCTGTGAGATAAAAGATATACCACCTTATAGGCCACATAATTTATCCCAAGGAATAACTGTGATAATTAATTATGATTGGTTTGAGTGATGCCTAACAGATTAATAAAGCACTCTCCTGGCTGTACTTGGGTGAGCCACTGTGTTATAACCTTAGGAATTATGTTTGCCTCTGGCCCCTTCCTCTCTAGCTCTTCTCCTGTCTGCTTTCTAATTGTCATGAAATGGGCAGCTTTGCTCCACCACACACTTTCACTGTCATGTTTAGGTCTCAGAGCTAGCCCACCATGAAGTGAAACCTCTGAAACTGTCACCCAGAGAACATCTTTCCTTCATAAAGTTGTGCATATCAGGTATTTTGTCCCAGCAACAAGAAAATTGATCAATACAAGTGAACAGAAAAGGGACATTAGGTAAAAACTGAAACATTTGCAAAGTAAGGGCTTTATTTTATAACAATATATTGACACTGATTCACTAATTGTGACAAATGTACTGAGTCATACTAATGCAAGATGTAATAGTAGATGATATTGGAATAGAGGATATGGAAATCTCTATCTCTTTCTCTAAATATAATATTATTGTAATAAGAAAAATTTATTAAATAA
>NW_004624770.1:3569478-3580263 GCF_000247695.1 Heterocephalus glaber
TTGGTCATTAGTTGCAATCTTATCTTCTATATCTGAAATTTTGTCCTCACATTGGCTCATTCTGCTGTGTAGACTTCCAATGGAGTTTTTCATCTCCTGGAAATCTATTTGCATCTGTTTTATGGATTCCATTTGTTTCCTATGTTGGGATTCCAACATGTTCCTCAGCTTCTCTCTAGATTAATTAATCATGTCTTGCACTATGAGCACAATCTCTGCTGTTATCTGAGAAATTATTTCTGATTTCATTTTTTCCAGATCCCCTTTTTTACCCAGTTCAGTAGGTCCAGGTGGTTGAGTATCAGAGTGTTCCATCTCATTTCCCTTTGGGCTTGCTGTAGGTGATCTGGAAGTCTGGTTTTTGAAACTTATTTACGTGTTTTCTCATTTCAACTGGGGGGGGGAGCAGTGGGTGTGCTGTTGGCACCAGTGGAGTTCACCTCCTCTGAGCTGGGAGAGGTGGGACAGTGGCTGGGAGTGGCGGTAGTGATGGTGGCCGGCAAGCCCCTTCCTGTAGACCAGGAGCAGTGGGACAGTGGTTCAGGAGCCCCTTCCTCTGGGTTGGGAGTGGCATGATGGATGGTGGCTGAGAAGCCTCTTCCTCTGGTACAAGACATTTAACTATGCAAAATAAAAACTCATTAAGTATCTGGCAAATAAGTCATAATCTTGTAACATTTTTAAATTATAAAAGTTTAAAAAATTATCATGAAATTATCTGAACTAAAATATTAGGCTAACCAAAAAGAGAAAATTCTTGCAGACTAATTATCTACAAAATTAAGAAAAATTGGGACAATTTCAAACATATAGTGATTCAAAAAGTGTGCCATTCATATTCTTCTTATGAAAAATGAAGTATATGTATGAGCAATTATAATTGCATTTCCCGGGTTAATACTTCACATATTTGTGACCCAGAAGTGACTTTCCTCTCTGTACTGGGCCTGTTCAGTATTCTTGGAACTGTTACTATTAGATTTCTATTTTCTTTATATATAGACACATGAAAGTTTTTTACATACTCTGAAAGTATTTTGTATGTGGTATAAATGGGGAATGTTTTAACACTGTTTTATTGTATATTTTGAAACATAGAAATTTTGTAAGTTACATTCAGGAATTGTTTCTTTATACAATAGTTCCTCGGTTCATGAATGCTTCTAGTTGCCAACAATTCAGTTCACAAACAGGCACTAGGCAATACTTTGCGTCCTTTTGCAAACTCTGCATCAGTTGACAAACAGGACCACCTTGGCCATCTGCCTGACAAACACAAACACAGCTATCTTCCCCAAAATTGTTAAACAAATTAAGTTCATAAACTGAGGCACCACTGTAATTTTATCATTTGCTTTTTACTCCACCTCAGAAATCCATTTCTTTTGGGAGGTTGTGAAACTATTTGCCTTCTTAAAAGTTCTATGGGTTTTCCTTTCATATTTAGATTTGTAATTCACTCACAATTTATTTTTGTGTAAGATGTGAAAAAATTCAAACTCTACCTATTTTTTTTAATATGAAGATGGTCACTCATTGCAGGAAACATCCAAAATCTATCCATTTCCCAATGACCCACTTACAGTACATAAAACATGTTTGTGTGTATGTGTGCTTATGGATAAGGCTGTTGAAGTCTATCCTTCTCCCTTGGCTGTTTACTTCTCTATCCAATTTGCACTCTTTTGATTATTATAGATTTATCATAAATTTGATGCCTACTGGAGCAAGTCTTCCCAGTACACCTTTAATATTCTTGGGTCTATTCATTTCCGTGTAAACTGTAGTTTAAAATAATGAAATTATGCACAAATGGCACAATTGTGCATATAAACATACTAATGGATTTCAATAGAATTACATTGTATCTGTAGGTCAAGTTTTTTTTAAATATATTTTTAATATTTCAATCTTGGAGGCAGATAAATGCTCAGGTTTTTAATGTGAAAGAATTTTTACATAGGCTCTTACATTTCTTCTAATTAACTTTTTGGAAGCTTTTATATGATAAATTTCAAGATAGCTTGTATTTTCAATGCCATTTGAAATGAGGATTGTATTTTTTGTTATTTTAAATTTTATGAATATCTATATATAATATTTTCAATTTTTGACTGTTAAACCTGTATCCAACCTTCTTGTTAAGCTCTATTATTAATTGTAATAATATATCCGAATATCACATCGTTTTTTTCATTCACAATCATAAGATGTTCACATAGTATCCAGTTTTTAGGTGGTGATTTTTTTTATTTCGAAACTATGCATAATTTATTTCTCTACCTCTGAATTGAACATTTAAAATAAGGGGAAAAAAGTTGAAATTGTCACCTGTTTCTTGCTCCTAACATAAAAGAGAATTCTGTCAATGTTTCACTATGAAATATAGTGTGTATTGTAGCTTATGGAGATAAACTTTATCAGATTAAAGAATAAAATAGTAAAACATATCTTCAAATTAACATGGAAGCCACAAAATAAAAATGACTAATGAATCATGAGTAATTGTGATTCTTCCAGAAGAGAAAAGACTTAAAAAAAAAAAAAACTATGTAGTTGCTATAGTTACTCCTTTAAATAATAGATTGTTGAAAATTGTACTCTCATTAATTGGTTTTCTGGAATGAAGTTGACATATCTTTTGAGAGTATACCTGCTAAGTATAGGTTACAGTAACTTAAATAGGTTTTCAAAAATATGACTTATCAAAGCCCTACAGAGATTTGTTTATATTACAAGTAAAATCACTTAATTTCAAGCATTTTAAATTCTTGTCTTTAGACAGACAGCTTCTAACACCATAATAAATGGTGGAAGGGAACACGGAATATCATATAAATTCCTACATCCTTCTTTGAATATTAATCGTCCATATACTTACTAATAAAAATACTTAAGGCATCATTTAAGTATTTAGAAAACATTGAGTAGAGTGCAAAATCTAAGATTTTTAGTGACTATATGAATCTATTGAAATTTAAAATTTTAAAAATAATTTCCAAATTAAAACTTCTTATTACCAAGAAAGATCATTTCAATATACATAATTTCTAAAAGGAAAGCATTATGGAAAGTGGAAATTACATTTGTCTAGTAAAATTAGAGTGGGATATTCTACCACTAATTGTATAAGTGTTGACCTTACCATAATTAATATCTCAAGATAGGTGATAGATAGATAGATAGATAGATAGATAGATAGATAGATAGATGAAACAATCAACTTATAAGATCATTTTTTTATTCTTCTGGCAGACATACTTCTCTCACCTGCAGGTGTAATTTCCATGTGTTTGGAGTGCTGGTGAAACAGAGATTAAGTAAATTGATTATATGGAAACAAAAAAGCAAGTGAATTTGTGGAAAAATAAAGAAAAGAATGTTCTTAGCTACTTCATTTCCTAAATTTGGTTCCTATGATGCTTGATGCTGTGCTCTACTGGATTTCATTCCCATAGATATTTTTGATATTGCTTGTTGATTCTTCAGAACAATCCCATCTCAGTTTTCAATTTGAGATAGAGTGAGATTCTATGTCTCATAGATAAAAAGAAAAGGAAAGAGCTGTTGGCAGAGCATCGTCCATAGCATTTATTTAAGTTATATCCCATATTATTTTCCTAATGATGTTTTAGAAATAGAATGTTAACTAGACTGAGAATATATGTATGTTTTAATGATCATATATATATAAATAATGGTACAGTTTCTGATCAAGTTTGGTGCCAAGATAAATAGCCTTATCTCCTAAATTAGTTTTAGACCACCGTATGTACAGCAGTACATTATTAGAATAAAATACATGCAGAATGTGGTAGAAGCCAAATGAAGTCATTTAGTCTACTTTGGCATATTCATCCTAAAGATCCTATTTTTAAAAATTCTATTTTTTTATTATTTTCCTGCAGTCTTCTTCCATTTTGAATATCGCATTTAAAATATTGAATTATAATTACTGTAAACAGAGTCCTTGCCAACTTTTGTGTTTGTTTACAGCCTTCACAATATGATATTCAAAGTGCCCTCTTTGTTACTAGTATATTTTAAACAATTTTTTGAAGAGTAGTACATGTTTGAAGTACATGAGGTTTACAATCCTCTTGGGGAATGGTTACATGTAGATAATACAGCTTGATTCTTTTTTTAATCACCTTTCCTTCCTCCTTCCTCTTCCTTGCTTCATTTTCATTCTTGTTAATTTATTAATTTTATCCCTTGTTAATGACATACAATATTTACATTCATTAAGGTTATTAGCTTCCAATACATAGCATAACTTTATTATACATTTTCCCCTTCCCCTCCTCCTCTCTTCCAACCTTGTTCCCCTGGACCCCTTCCCCTTTGCAAGAGATCCATCCCCTGGTCTCCTTCTATCCATCCTTTATTATCCTTTTTGTACTTCTAGTATCTTTATAACTAATGTTCTAGGTATTCATGTCCTACCTAGTTTCAGCCACTGATATTGACAGATATTTTTTACATCAGTTTTCTTGCCTGATATTTAAAACTATGAATGTATACAGGTTTTATTCTGATAAGTCCTTTGGTGACTCTCATCCTTCTCAAATAAATTAATAAGAGAAGGGCTTAAACAAGTGCCTGAATAGCCATTAGTAGTAGCAATAACAGAATTTCCCTTTTCTATTAAAAATTATGATCCTCCAGGATTAGAGATTTCACCTATTTGCATTTTCAAGCCATAAATAGGCCCATGATTACAATCTTATTTCTTTGTTGGAATGCTCACTCTATTTGTATGTATTTCTAATCATTAAAATTAATAAATAAACAACTTCTGTATTTACTGAGTTAATATGAATTCTCTTTCAATTTCTGTGCATTGGTCCTAATTATAGCCTCTGATATACTGGGTATTAAACTTAAGAAATTCCTTTCCCGCAAGACACATCATTATTTGAACACAATGATAATCATACACCTGAACCTTCTTCAACACGTAAATATTTTCTCACTGCTTGTGGGAAATAAGATAAGATAAATATTTAGTGCATTGTTTGCTTTTAGAAAAAATATGAGGCTTAGGCAGACATCTAAAGGCTGATTTCCTCAATCAATGCTGTATGTCAGTTGTGTTCTGGCTTCCATCTCTACTAGGAAAACATCCTATGTATTCCTTTTTTTCTTAGTCTATTAGTTTTTAGGTAACTCTCACATTTATATTACTGTAACTCTTACCTAAATTCTCCCCACTTGCTTCTATTGTCTGGATTTTCAAACTTCTTTAAATTTTTCTTTCTGTTATTTCCAACTGAAAATTATCCGTTTCCTTTTTCAGTACAACCTTTCTTTCCTTTTATTTATTCATTTATGGATTGTTTTGTCTTGGTTTTGGGGTTATCAGCATAGTATTCGAAACACTCCCAGGTTTAAAATTTAATCTTATCAATTTTTCCTCTCTATTTTTCCTATTTCAAAGTAAATTTCTTTTTCAATTGGTATTTCTTTGGAAAGACATTTTTTTCTAGAGGATATATTGTGATTCTTGGTTATTTTGTGAAGAATAATATTTCATATATCCTGGTGTTTCATATATATATTTCACAATTACAATCTCATTTTCTGAAAAAAATGCATCAATTCAATTAAAGCATCATTAAACAACAAAGCTCCTAATGTGACAGTATTTCACATTACTGATTCCAGTGTTTTAGTGGATTCCACTGAAAAGATAGTACATGTAAATTCAGTTGTAATAGAAGAAATTGTAGACAGGGTATGAGAAGTTGGAGTCAAACAGACATACTTCACTTCAACCACATATAACCAACCTTAAAGCTGAAAATATTTAATTTCTTTTTAAATTTAGATATGAATGAGTTGTTCAGAACCTGAAATAAATTTCTCCCAAAGGAGCCATTCTTGTATGTGGCAGCTTGTTTCTGAAAATTAGCCCACAATTTACACTTAACCTATTCTATAGGTGAAACATTGTACAATTCAAATAAGCAATAATAAACAATTTAATTGTCCTGTTGCAATCTTAGCGAATACATTAACATGAAAGAAATAATAATTTTCCCATGGCTTAAATAAAAGGAAAAAATTGATAACTAGCTCATTTTGCTGGTGATTAAAAGTTCTATAACTCATAGAGTTATACTTGAGGTATGTTTATTAAACATGAAAAGCACTAAGGAGCCAAGTAGTACAGATCAGCAACTAGGAACTATAAGCCATTTAAAACCAATGTATAGCACAAAACTTCCTCAATGGTTGGGTAGGAAATATCCAAGTAGAAATGCAGCAAAATAACATTTCTGTGGTAGCAGCAATCTCAGAATGGATGAAAGAGAGGAAATTCCCATTCAATTTGCTGATTGATGAACAACTGTACAGGCTGCTGTACAATATATTGTTAAAGCTCCATAGAGAAGGACCACACAACTGTGCTCTGGAGGGTTCTCCAGGGTGGGGCACCAGAACCTTAGAGTGATGACTGAGCATCTGAGTAACAAAGGATGTAGAGGGAAGAGATAAATGCAAGAAAAGGAAACTCCCTTCCCCAGCTCCAAGGTGCCATGCTGCCTGCTAAAAGGATGGACTGAACTGTTGCTAATGTTACCAAACACCACGGTGCCTCTTCTCACTAATTAGACTTTTAGACACTAATTAGAGTGTATCACAAGGGAAGTAGAAATACATTTTTCAAAACATAGAGGGAGTGTGGTACACAAAAAAAGAAAAAATAAACAAAAAAGACAATGTTGTCCCAAGTTCCAGAGCTATTTTAAATACTGTGTGCTATTTGTTATGGCTTGTATGTAGGTGTTCCCTCAAAGCTTATGCAGTCACATTTGGGGAGTATCAAAGGTGGCTGGA
Source organism: Heterocephalus glaber (assembly GCF_000247695.1). The sequence continues at coordinate 3,576,322 of NW_004624770.1, forward strand.
CTAGGGTGTGTGAATGTGTATTGTGTGGTACTGGAATTAATAGTGTAGATAATGGAAGTTCCAATCTGGGTGTGCATGGCACCAATCAATAGGTTTATAGCCTGCATGAAATATAAAGGGAGAGAGGAAGGCAGGCTTGCTACTGCTGCTGCTGCGGCTGATTGCTACTTTCTGCTTGCTCTGCCATACCATAGACTGTTTCTCCTCCGTGATGCCCCTCTACCATGCCATCCTGACTTGGACCTAGCTAACTATGACTGAAACCTCTACAAGCTGTGAGCTGAAATAAATCTTTCCTCCCTTAACGTTGGGTGTTGGGTATTTTGTCTCAGCAATGAGAAAAGTTACCAAGACAATATTGTACATATTTCTTTCTTAACCTCTGCTGCTTCCATAGAATGTGACTAATAATAACTTCTCTAAGTAGCTTACCATGTTAAAAGATTCAAATGAGACAATACAAGTGAATATGTATATTATAAATAGTAAACTTCTATAAAAACTAAGGTCATATATTGGAGGACAATATTCATATTTCTGATGACTTCTTTCAATATTTAAAAAGATATTTTTTCTTATGAACTTTACAAATCACTTTATTAAAACACTAATTATTTGCATGTCCATCTTAGGCATATATTTTCAAGTAAGAATTATGACTGCAGTTATATAAAAGTGATGCTCATAAGCTTAATAATCATTTATTAATCTAAAGTGTTCCTAGTTCAAATTTGATTGTTTTAATATTTTAGCTTTAAATACTAGACTGCTTTGCCAACTCTACAGTAGCCATGTTCCATACAGCACCCTATTTCAGGTCAACTTGGCACTCAGTTTCTCAGCTATTCCTGATTAAATCAAGAAGCGGCCCCAGACTGAGGCAATAACTGGTGACATTGTCCCCCTGATATATGTTGACTTTCTTTGCTCTCTTTCACTGGCCAAGGCAGCCTCCCTGTCTGTTCTTGGACACAGTGTTCCTGAGGCCTGCCTGGAGTCTGTCTAGACCTGAGGGGCTCATCTCTCCCAGTCTCTGGTTTTTCCTCTCACCTGTGAGTCAAATGCATTTGTGATTATCCGTGTCCAGGAAATCACACAGTAGAAGGGATTCAGTACATGCATTTACTTTCTATACTTCTTCCTTGCCCTCTGACAAAGACTAAAACCCAGCCAACTTGCCAGCAATCCTTTGTTAATACTGAGGTTTTATCTTTAAACCCAACTCTTAGTCTCCTTATCATTGTACAAATTTGGGGGCCTGTTTGAGGAAAACAACTTGTGACACAACCTAGCTTTCTGATGTTTTGTACAATCCCTGTTTTTCTATCTCAGGCTACCATAGGTATAATTTCTTCTATACTGACAAAACTTCATAAAATTAAACTATGCTTTTATGTCCACTTGTTTGAGGCTCCAGTCTCAGCATCAATTTCAATTCCTCCAATCTCTTGGCAGATCTAATGTCACCCTTTGAATCCATCTTCCTAGTCTTTTCAAACAGATCACTGTGTTTCTACATTGTCATTAGATTTCATGTCTAAATCTACTTAATGCAAATATATATATGAAGATGTATGTAATCATATTCGTAACATAATCATGTATATGCCTCCATACACATAAATGTAGTGTATATCTGCACATGCTTTTAAATTTGCATATGTATATACCCACACTATTCTTTTCTTACCAACTCAGAACTCAGAAGACATTATGTAATATATTTTAATTACCATTCAGACAAAGCCTGAGATTTAAAAAGTAAATATATTTTTAAAAATTTGCTAACCTTAGAAGAATGTTTCTTGGAAAACCATCAAGTACAAGCCTACATTAGGCTTAGCAATAGCTAATGGTATCTGCCTGTCATTTCTGTAAAAGCTAGAATTGATTGAGCATGCTATTGCAATGAAACAATAATGGTGGTACATTTCCACAAAGGGCAGATGTATGTAAAATTGTTAGTTTGAAATAAGTGAAATTTAGTTTTTCATTTTTACATTAGGTACAGATAAAAATGTGGAAATATCACAGCTTCTCTGAAAGTGCTTTCATAGCAAAAGATTATGCCGTGGTATATATCTAATAAATGTAATATCAGAATAAAAGCCTGCTGAATATTTTGCATAGATTTAGCCATCTGTTTCATAGAACATTGTGTTCTCTACTGGTCTATGAATTGTCTGAACTGTTTTAAAAATAAATAATTGTCATATATTTAAGCATAAGTTCAGCAGCAAAAATAAGTGGAGAGAAAGTGTTGGATAACACTAAAAGCATTGTGTTTCCATTAGCAGTAGTCATGATTTATTACAGGTTTCTGTTAATTTGAAGAGTTCAAGAGATTAATTCAAAACTCATCAGTATTCCTGGCACATAGAATATGGAGCAGCTCAGAAGGAGGCAACAGAGAAGGGTAAGGCCTGAAGTGAACTGGAGAATTTAAATCCTAGGAAAGAGACACTCATTTATAAGCATAAGTATACAAACACACTCCAGTGCTTCTGACCAAATAAAATAGATCAGTGAGCCAGATAAAAATAGATTTGCATCAAAAGTAAGCAGCAAAACCAATTGAGAAAACAGTGTCTATAGTAAAGGGAAAGATGGACTTCTAAATCAAGTTTATTAAAATGCAGATGGAGTAATAAGAGCTCCTCAGATTGTGAAATACAATTAATGAAAAATAGTATTCCCCCAAAATAAGAAAAAAAATCAAAGAAAACATGGAAAATTAATACCAAAATGTTTTACAAGAGTCATCTTGTGATATGCTCTAGAAACAGATGGTATAAGCTTAAAAATCGACTTCATTGAACTTAAACACATTTTCTCATTAGCAATAATCTGAATGTATCAATACAGCATTATAAAATTATATGTCATTTCTTGAAAAATATACTAGAAGACAATTACATCAAGAAACAAACCTACACATCTGTACACATGTGCAGGCAATGTTATTCAGAGATTTATCTAAAATCTATAAAAATAATTAAGTAAGTATGTAAGGTATTTAGTAGCATACAGAATTAAATAGAGGATAATTCCTTTGAAAAGTTTTAGCTATACTAAAGCAGGAAACATTAAGGATCCCAGCACAGACAACTATTTGACTTAAAGACTGGAGAAAATGTGGCGTTTAATGATGCCGGCTGCTCAGCGAGTGACTCCTGTCAGTCTCGAGACCCCCTAAATAGAAATCTGCACTTCCTTACATATCTCTTTATACATATACGAGGCTGAATTCCACTGGAGTTTTCCTGGGAATATAGCAAGCATGATTTACACAAAGCAGAGCAGTGGAGAGCGGGAGACCAAAAAGTTCTGGCAGGACTTTTCGAGTCTGTTAAGCTTCTTTGGTGACAGATTACAGAAGCTGTCAGGACTACTCAGGTACATTATAGAAAGAGCATCGTTACCTAGTTAACCCATAGTTGCCTAATAACACAGATAACTCATAGCTGCCCAATTCCATGTGGAGGGGTGGTCTTCTCTCTAAATAATAGGGTACTTTAATTCTTTGAAATAATACTTTAAATCTATAACAGATACTTTTTCTCAGTAATTCTTACAAGCTAAGCCATTTCTATAAGGTTCAAGCAACTGACACTTGACAATATTACCCTGTTTCATAGATGAAGAAAGTAATTTTTTTGTTGTTTTTTTGGTACTGGGGATCAAACAAGAAAGTAATTTTTTGAAAAATAAGAAGCAATTCTAAGTTCATCTAGTGATTATGAGAAATGCTTTCTTTGACTTCAAAATATGATTTTTCCACATTTCAAAGTACACGCAGTTTAACTATTCTGACTACTTATATTTTTATTTTATTTGGTATCCATTATAGTAACTGATAATTGTGATATATTTATTTTAACTTTATTATAAGTTGAACTAAACTCACAAATATTAGCTCAGACAATAGGATTCTTTTTTGGA
>NW_004624770.1:3580363-3681448 GCF_000247695.1 Heterocephalus glaber
TTTTTAAATAATTTCATAGAAATAGTTACCTTTGGAAAGTGAAAACCAATGTTTAGTAATACAATTGCATAGAGGCTGTTGAGGAATGAAAAGATGGCTTTCTCTAGTCACCGATAAGTCTGACTCAATAAAGAGTTTCTCACCTCATTTTTGTGTAAGCAAAGGGCGAATCTTGAAAGAAATTTCTGTGCACTAATTATATAGTCAGCTCAGAATGGTAGAACCTGTTACCCTTCTCTGATTACTTGCATCTTTAGAATTCATATTTTGGAACAGATAAAAGTAAATTGCTTTCTTTTTTAAACATCATGAACACACTCACCTCAGTGTCTGTTCCTGTTTTCATAAAACATCTGCTGATTTCAGGTAATGAAATAAAAGAAAGAGTCCTTCATCCTTCACCTAAATTATATCTCAAGAGCTGTGTGAGTTTGTTTGTTGGGTTGAATTTATCTCTTTCAAACTAAAACCAGCCTTGTTGGGAACATGTAACCTCTTGCTTCAAATTTCTGGCAGAGCACTAGATGTTAAGGGTGGAAAACATATTCAGGTCAACAGAATTTTAAAGTTTTAAAGCTCTATAGGATTTGTCGATTTTAAGTATAAGAAACATCTAATTATACAAGATTGATTTTACAAGTAAATAAGAATACAGTATTTCAGTTTTAGAGTAAGGAAAATTGAGCTGTGCTAACCTTCTAGTTTTCTTGTGTTCATTTAATTAGGAGATGAGTAACAGCACTCCCACTCCCAAAGACATAAATGTGCAAAATTGACCCCATGACCGTAATCCAGCAGATCAAAAACAATTTTCACATTATGAACCTTTCCTTCCATTTCTGCTAATCCTCTCCAAATCTTAAAAGTAATTTGAAATATCTTTCCTCCAAGGCTTTCTGAGTAAAGTGTTAGAAACTAAAATATGTGTGTGTGTGTGTGTGTGTGTGTGTGTGTGTGGCTTCCAAAATCTCTTGATGAATCCTCTCTGGAGAACAACTTCAGGCTTAATCTCCAAAGTATTAAAACAGGTATAAACACTTCATACTTTCCACAGGTAATTGGCACATAATTTAGAAATGAATATTTAAAAAAAATCATAAGCTAATTATATTACATCTTCTCTCTTAGGTCAATATAATTTAAATAGAATCAAAGAATAGAGTAAATGAATTCAATTCTTACATTAAAAACCACCTCATGGTCCCCACTCAAGTGTAGAATTTTTTAATTAGACAAAAAACTCCAAACTCAGAGTATCTAAGGAAAGGAGCCAGATGGACAGCAGGTATTTTTCCCTTTTCTCTGTTTGATTCTATAATCTTGAAATAAAAGGGTAGATAAACTTTGAAGTTTGAGTTTGATATGTTTGTTAATAACATTTAATTCAAATTAATTAATTTTGCTTGAACCCTAGTTCCACTTGTCTTCTCAGTTAATAAATATCACTACATAGTAATTTCCATAGAGACCAGAGTGATCACAAACAAAATAAATTAATCGGCATATGTAACACTTATGAGCATTTGTTTTTAATAATTTTATATTTTTCTTTCTAAACAAATTGTTTTAATTTATTTATTTGATACTTATTATATTGTAGTTTTAATTATATTATAGTTTCAATGTATTTAAATGTTTCATCTTACTCATTTGAAGTTTATTTATTCTGCTGTACACCTCTTCAGTTTGAAGATAATTTTTACGAATACAGCCATACATTGATGGAATACATCGTGAGAAACATATCCTTAAGTATTTTGTCACTGTGTGAACAACAAAGAGTACAGACTTCTATACGCTTAAATTATGTGATACAACCTATTGGTATTAGGCCATAAATCTTTAGCGCATAGTATCAAATCAAATATTGTAGAAAATTTCAATTCAATGGTAAATATTTGTGTATCTAAACTCATCTAAATATAGAAAAAGCACATTAAAAACCCTAGGCAACACTAATTTTTCAGTTCCATTATAACTTTATGGAATTACCATTGTATATGCAGATCATCACTAATTATATGATTCATGATTGTATATGTCACATGAGTAATAATCAATTAAAATGTTAAAAATGGTGTCAAGGAGTGTAACTTGGTGGTAGAATGCACGCTTACCATGCACAAGGCACTGGATTCAATCTCCAGCATCAAAAAATTAATTAATTAATAAATAATGTATAAAACAATAGCTTTATATTAACAGATTAAGTAAAACTGGATAAAACCCTACTATAAGACATTTAAATCAATGCAGTGCATGAAATTCCCCTTTAAAATAAGAGAATGTTGGTCAGATATTCAATAAATATCAAGGTATACTTTATGGAAATTCTATATGTCCTTTATAAAATGTTGATTTGTCAATCATTTGGAGAAAGTAAAGGTTAACTTATTATTTATTTATCAATGATAGAGCTAGAATAACATTTCAGAAATTGTTTTCCATTTGAATGGCAAGACCAGTGAATGAAATTCTTGATAATATTTTCTTGCATTCAGGTGCTTTGTGCTTTTGTTTATCATTTGATACAAAGAAGTGGAACCATATAACAGCTTCTGGTCGCCAAAAGTTTTGTGATTCGTACTGGGGTAGTACATCTAAAATGAAGGAGAGCAAGGAATCAGGGTTGATATTTCATATCCCTGTATGATTTACCAATTCTTAAGAAAAGAAGTAGCATGGATAAAAATATAATTTAAATAGTGAATAATATACCAAAGAAAGAGGAAAAATATCCAATAAATAAGATTGGAAAAGACATTTTGAACTTGAGTAAGATTAGAAGTTTATTTAGTTCAGATTAGAAGACCTTAATAATTTATAGAAATTCATTTCTTATTAGAGACTAAATCTGAATAAGACTATCAATTGTTAAGAATATATTCGTATGTTTATACACACCCACATATTCATAGATATGTCAGTGTATTTATAAAATTAACAACTTTTAAACTACTACTATGAATGAGAAATTGTCCAAATCATGAGGAATATATTAGAGTAAAAACATGAATAAATAAAGTAGATCAATGATAAAACTGTAAAGACATACAAGTGAAAAAGGTGATAACTTTTCCAAGGATACTCACTTGACCTAGACAAAATCTTAAAGTAGTATGTAGAGTTAAGGAGTAATTTAGGTATCTAACTTTTTATCATTTAATCCCTTCTTGCTTTTTTCAGTTTAAAGCCCTAAAGACTGTAATAAAAGCTTCCATATTAATAACTCATTTGTACTAAGATTCTACAGAAAATTGTGGCCCCTCACATATTCTCTAAAGAACAACGTTTCCTTTATTCCATAAACAAAAGATTGCTTCTTCATTGGTAGACGTCAAAAGAAAATGGTCTTTCCAAGGTCATGGTTTAATAATAGCTAAAGAGAAAAATATTAGCTAAAGGAATTGCTGCTCTTTGTAAAAGGATTTTCAACTTTACAAAGTTTCTTTTTTAAAAAAAAATCTTTTAACTACCAGCTAAATCTGGAACCCTTTTAAAAAGGCTAAGAATCTTCAGTCACTATAAATTTGGAAAGTCTAGAAAAATCATTTGTAGGTCTTCTTTACCCTGTCAAAAAAATCCAACTCTCCTCTGTTATTGAAAAACACTTTTAAAAACTTTTAACTTAATGTTCCTCAAGTGAAGAGAATTATGATATTAGTTTTATCTGTGTCATTATTATAAACCAAAATATTATAGTTTAAAAAATTGCTAATACTTTCTAAAAATTAACAGATTCTCAGAACATGAGTGATTCATATGAATAAATGATGGCGTTAATTTCTAAAATATGCTTTAAATTTACCTGTATGTCACATGACCATGATTATTAAGACAATGCTTTTCTAGAGTGAAATTTGCTAACTCAAAGATAAGATCAATTATATTCTAGTGAATGTTTAAAAACCAGCTCTCAAAGCAGATACACTATTTTCTAGTATTATTTATGTAGAGCTTATACTCCTACTATAACTAACTTCAAGCCTCTAACTGACATCAATGGACATGCAGTAGGGAAGAAATACATATGATCTACTTTGCAAGTCAGCATACTCTGGCTCCTGTACGACAGTGGATTATTTAATCAAATATAAATGGCTGTCCTTTCTAACATCATTTTAAGTATCACTAAGAAAAAATACTGATATCAATCTAACAATGAAAAATTTGTTTCACATTTTTCACTTCTTGGAAAAACTTCTTTTAAAAAATCAGCAGTCCACAAAGGATTTCTCTATCCTCTATTAAATTTCAGAGAAAGACAGAGAGGCAGAGACACATAGAGTAACAGAAATGAGAGAAAGTTCTTGATGGCTGTGGTTATAGCTTGTATCTACATGTCCCCCAAAAGCCTCATGTGGGTATAGGAGGGGCTTTTCAGAAAGGGTTGGATCTACAGCATGTGAATGTTGATTGTGTGATATTGAAATTAAGGGTGTGTGGTAGTAAATTAGTCCACTGACTGGAATTAATGTAGTTCTGGGTGTGGCTAAATGGATTTACTGAAGACATGGCCCATCCTGGGTGTGGGTAGCACCTCTGGAAATGTTTTTAGCCTATTTGGGATAAAATGAAAAAGTAGGCTCCTACACTGCTTGCTGCTCCCTGCCTTCTGCTCACCATGCCATGAGCAGATTCTACTATGAGATGCCCTTTTACCTTGCTATGCTACCTTGGAGCTAGCCAATTATGGACTGAAACCTCTACAAAATATGAGCTGAAATTAACCTTCTCTTCTTTAACTTTGGATATCAGTTACTTTGTCTCAACAACAGGAGAAGTAACTAAAAAAGTTGTGCTATTTCATTTTATAGGTAACAGAATTAAGTTATGATATACTGTTGCTTGGGTCTTACATGTTCCCAAAGGGCCATTGTGTTAAAGCACTTAGTTCCTGGCTTGGTGCAATTGGGTGATGGTAAACTTATGAATTGAAGCCCAGTAGGAGATCACAGGTTATTTGTGGCATGCACTTGAAGGGGATTGAGAGATCTAGTTCTCTTCCTCTTCTCTCTCATCACTTCCCCATTATGAGATGAGCACATTTATTCTACAAGTACTTCCACCATCATGTGCTGCATCACCACAGGCCAAAAAGCAATGGAAACAACCAATGCTGGATTTAAAACTCTCTATATGTGAGCATACAAAATTCTTTTCTCATTTGAAGTTTATTATCTCAGGTATTTGGTACAGTTATGAAAAACTGATAAATACATGGCTCAAAGAAATCTTATTGACTTGCAGTGAGTTTGCCTTGTTTATAATCTGATCCAGCATTGTTAAAGGTCTTTAAATAGAAGTATTGGTAGAAAGGGGCTGAATGGATTGAGCCTGGAAGCTTCACCAGAGAGAGGAAACAAATGAGCAGCTCTTACCCTAACAGCTATTGGGCTTCTCCTTTGGTGGGGTTAGGGTCAAGAGCACCAGAAATTAAATGCAAAGCAATTATCATACATCATAGCACAGTCTCAGAGTTGGTGAAATCTGACAACATAAGATGATGTATTAATTATGGCAATATTGAGAGCTAAAAATAAGGGAACACTATGTGCAAGACTCTCTGCAAAGCTCTAACCTTTCTTTGTATGAAAAGGATACTTCAGAGGCCTCTATTATTTGGTATGACATGTAAAGAGCTCAAGAATCTTTACTTTTGCCTTCACTGAAAGAGAAATGCTGAACAAACTAAAAATCAACAACTCTACATATATCCACATGATAAATGAGGTCACAGGACAACATAACTTTCTAACAAGCAACAAATTAAAACAACAACAACATCAACTAATTGAAGCAAAAACAAAGGAGCAAAAATCTTCTCTGTTGGACTCAGTATTGTGGTAAGAAAATTTGAACTGTAATTGATGGATTATTGGAGGTCAATGGGTAAAAGTGTGAGAATTAAAAATCTCACGGAAACCCAGAATAAGGGGAAAACCTATACATGTGTGAGTTATACTTCCAGAAGCCCTTCCAGGAAGTAAACAGGAAAGTAGGGCAAAGAGGCAAGGTGAGAAAAGAGATGGAAAGAAGGAAAAGAAAGGAAGGAAAGTAATATTTGTAAAACAAACAAAAAAAAAACATAATTGAGCTCTGGTTCCGAAAACAATTCTAAAATTTTGTATCAAGGATGTACGAGGCAAATACAGCATTAGTGAAATGGGAGCACAGTCTTTTAAGATGACAATATCCCATTTATTTAGATAATTTATCACATGACTTTCATACAATACTCTCCTATGTGTTCAAAAGAAATGTTAAGAGAAAGAAAAACTGGGCTCACTTTTTTCTTTATTTCTACTATAACTAATACCTGCAGGCTAAAAAAATATTACTACATAAACAGCAATAGAGTATTTTTGTTTTACTTTCTTAGTTATAGCTTTGAAATTTAAGAGAAATTAGAGTCCAGAGGGATCAATCAACAAAAGAGATACAGAAGCATCCACTTTATACAGTCAGAGAAATTTGGAAAGCAATGTAATCAGAAGAACATTTAGAATATTGATTAAAATCATTTTTTTAACTGCCTGGCAGATTCAACGATGTCAGTGAGCCCAGGTTCACTCTGGGCCACATCAGAATAGCACTGCCTGTGGGGAAATTCTAAGGCCCATCTAGTCATGCCCTAAGACAGTTTTCATACACAGGCTTCAAAACGATGATAATGAATATACGGAAACAGAATATAGCACATTGATGGAAGAATTCAAAATAATGCTGTCAGCCTCAAACCAGGGAACAAGAGACAAGTGGCAGTTCCTCGAAGGAACTGCAAACAATTTTTCTAAGAAAAGACGTTTTGTTGTGTTTGTGTGTTTTTCATGCTATTAATTATTTGATATTTAAAATGCACAAAAACATAGGTTCCTCCCTCCACCTCCAACCTTTTCAAAAGTTCCTTCTTTTCAGAATATTCTATGCCCCAGGAAAACAAATACACAAATATGCTTGGTATACTGTAACATTTTGCCCCCTTGCTAATTAGACGAATTTTTAACAACAGAATACAGAGGAAAATATAAATTTCATTAGTATTTAGATATCCAACTATTTTCAACTATAGCACAAAATTAATTACTCCAAATTAACAGATGGAACAAGTTACGGTAACAATGTAAGTCCCAGGCTAAAGTTTAAAGGACTAAGAAGAGGGAAGAAGTATGTGCTAAGAAACAGATATTATCAAATAAAACATTGTGGATTGTTGAAATCAGGTTAAATATATATATAATCTATGGTCCAAGTCAGAGTTTTCCAAGCATATCTTTGAAAATCATGCTTATGAAAATGATTTAACACTTATTAACTAATTGTACTTCTTTCAAAGCCTCTATTAAAGAGACCAGTAGTTAGTATGTGAGAAGTAAAGGGCTGTGTCTTATTCATCAAAAACATGTTGTGGAAATAGCATTCATCACTGCCACCTGCAAGCAGAGGAAAAAATCCAATAAATATACTCACCAAGCTAGATAAGCTCTGGATGGTCCATTTAGTTACAACACCTGAAACTAGCTCCATTCTTACCATGTTAAAGATTAAACTTATTTAAATTCTGTGATGCATAGAGGAATACAACAATCTACTGCCTCTCCCAATCTCACATCCTGGTGTTTTTTATTTGGTTTTATTTTGTTTCTTCATTAAGCTTATTGGTACATTTTAGGTATATTACACAGTTACATTCATCATTGGGTACTTGTACCTTTACATGATGTATCTTGGTTCTTATTTTTTCCCCATTCTCTCCTCTCCCTTTACCCCCTCCACCCTTCCCTATTTACAAAGACTTTGTTTCCATTTTTTCCTTTTCTCATATTTTTTTCTTTTTCCCTTCTTTCCTATACTAATTGTATAGAAATGTTCATTTCAAGGCTTACATGATGTGCCTAGGAAAAGCTATGACATTTTTAGAAGGAACTGGCTCATTTGAATGGTCAAGCTTTGACCACAGATGGATGTATGACTAGGTCAACCTTAGATATAAACACAAAAGACTGAGTCTTAGTTATTGCTTAGTTATTGCTCTTGTGAAATCTAAGTAGAAATATTTCCACAGAGAAAGAAAAAAATGAAGTTATTTCAATGTAAGTCAGAAAAAATACTCCTTAAGGGAACAGAGGCATCAAGAACTGCTGTAGCAGGCAAAGTATTTAAATGGTAGTTAGTACATTAGCGTGAGCATTGATCAGAATAAAGGCTTCCTGCAACTGAACTTGCCCTGGCTAAACATACCACTGATTGTACCAGTGGGTCCCAGTTTGACATCCATGCCAGATCACTGGTTCTAGGAAAAACCAGTTCATTATCTGTGTAAGAGCAGATACCATCCTGGTGAGAGATCAATGGATTTTGGCTGATACAATAAAATCACTGCATGGAAGCTTTCCCCAAAGCTGGTTTACTCATGTAAATCATTTGAGGTCTTTGCTAAAAGTGCAGTTTCCTGAGTCTCAGCCAGACATTTAGAATGAGACACTATTGGGCTTCCTTGGGGAATCTGAAATTTTACTACTGGATGAGTTTGATGTTTGCAAAAGCTAGAGACCTAGTGTATTTTACGAATGTATCAACTTAATAGATATATTTAGTAGCAAACTTTCAGTTAAGTTGTTTCTGTAGAGAAGAGCAATTGGTATTATTTATGTGAAGCTGATATAACCATCCAATTTCAACAAGGACAAGGATTACTAAATCTAAGAATGAATCTTTCCCTTAAACTTAACTTAAGCTAATTCTCTTTTCAATCCTCAATATATAGTTTGATATATATATATATATATGCATATAGTATATATATATAGAATGATATATATATATAGTTTGAGATATATATATATATATATATATATTCCCATATTAGAAATACTTTCCTTTTGTTCTACCACATTTAGTGGACAAAGTATTTCTAGCTCCTAGAAATGTTTTTCCTGTTATGCCATTGGGTTAATCATACTAGACAGCAAAAGAAGATCTCTAAAATTTTTACCTCTTTTTGTCATGATTTCATAAACATCAATAATTCCATAGTTGCAAATTCATGTTTCCAATGCTCTGACACTGGGCATACCTATGTAGTGAAGAAATCACTTATAGGTGTAAAATGATTAACTTCCAATGTAAAACAATTAATTGGTATTTTTTGTATGTGAGCCTGGGTATTTTTTTAGTTTATTAGATAATCAGACTTTAATACCTGCTCAGCAGTCATATTTCTAGATTTCTTATCCAGAATATGAAGTTCATTTGATGACCCAAAGAATACTCTTCTAGGTATGACTTATACTGACCCCTCAGTATCTCTAGACAACATCATTAACTCACCACTTTCTAAGTGCATTATTTCATCCATTGTTCAAGAAATTAGAAGAGGTTTCAGTAGGGAAAGTTTTTAGCAGAAAAGGATCCAAATCATCAACTTTTAAAAAGTCATATGAGTCCTCGGGGTAAGAACCAGTAACAATATAATGATCCTTTTCAAGAGGAAACCATACCTTTCTTTCTTAATTTTACTTTATATATTACTTGTTTTTCAACATTTTAAAAATTCTCCCAATCTCGATTTTTGTAACCTTATTAAAATATATATGGGGTTTTTGAGATGCATGAATTTATTCTACAACTATCCTGCTTATCTATCAATAGATAAAAGAATTGCATGTGCTTTTTAAGCAATGCATGAATATACCGATATGTTTTTTCAGTACAGCATAGAGTAAGGTTCTCATCCCACCATGATGCTCTATAATATTTAAAATCTAGGAGCCATCCTTTTTATTTATTCATTCATTGATTTTTTCCAGTAAACATTCATTCATCCAATAAACATATCTAAGCAATTACCAGAATGCCAGACCCTGAAAACTGAGTCAAACTATTGGTAAAGAATCTCTTCTGTTAGAAATAATAAAAGAAATAATACTGACCTTTAAAAAACTAAGGCTGGGTTTTCACCAAGATGGTGCTAAAAGCAATTAAGGAAGCTTCAGCTCTCCAAAAGTTGAATCCAAAGTGCAGTGCTGAAAGGTATCCATAGTCATGCACACGCACGTGTGCGCATGCACACACACGCACACACACACAGATCTGCATGTCACCAGCTTTCAGTGGTGCAAGACACTTCAGCTAGAGGCAGCCTAAATATCCTCAGAAGAGCACCCTCAGAGGAAACATGCTTGACCCCTGTGCCATCATGCCATCTTCAGAGTCTACCCTGAAGAAAATAGAAGGCACACTTGTGTTCCTAGCAGATGTTGTGACCTAGCAAGCACCCAGTCAAATAGGCTGTCCAAATGCTTGGTGACGCTGATGTGGCCAAACTCAATAGTGGACCAGAGGTGAAAAAGATAAGAATGCATATATTCAACTGGCTTCTGATAATGATGCTTTGGATGTCACCAACAAAGTAGAAATCAAACTCTGGGGTGTTCCCAACTGCACAGAGTCCAGCTATTTCTAAATATACATTTTTATACTAAAAAGAGAAGAAAAAACTAAACACTGAGTAAATTAACGTGTTCACCCAAAAGCCTTTGCTGCATAGTTACCAGTCATCAGGCTATGCTCTGTCTCAGACATGTTCTAGGTATTAAGATCACATATTTAAGTATTTCTGTACTCACCACTATTTTCTCAGCACATTGTAGATTCTGATCATCTCTAAGAAAATCAGATTTGTGCTCTTGCATCTCTCTGGTCTCTTGCATTGCGTAGTTTTGTATGTAGTATATAAAATATTTATATTACACTCACACGTGGTATGCTTTTGGAGTGTAGCTTCCCTGATAGTTTGCCAGTGACAGCTCCTGTAGTATGCAGTCTCATTTAGGGAAAACCAGTGCCTTTAAAGAAGAAGTGTGAACCACACAGCACAAACTGGCTATGTTTTAAAGTGAATTACAGTCATCCTAAGAAGATACCCTATGACTATTCCTTTCACTCCTGATCCTTCTCAACTTTGCCCACTTTTCATCCTTTCTAAAGTGACCACAAATCTGTATTCCACAAAATCCTACTGCTTTCCAAGATAAAAATTCAACTTCCTCCTAACAATATGAATCTTTTTCTGTGATGTTTTTCTTACACCATTGTTGGCCAGAGGTTGAACTCATGACTTCAGTTGGATGGACATGAATAGTTGACTCTTCCCAGGTTATACTTAATTCCTTCAACTCTGGGCAAACTCTGAACAAAGCTTTTCAAAGGGATGAGTTACTAAATAACACAACTCTTCTATATATATTTTTTTTTCAGAGAACGAATTCTAATCATATCAAGATTCTTATAATATAATATAGGTTTAGTGGCTTTCCACTATTGTAAAACCCATCATCACACTCTTTCCTACTCATCATAATGCTAAGGGAATGAAACACATTCATACACACTCACACACACACACACACACACACACAGAGTTTATCTCACTACCTGATGCTTTGCCCCCTTAGTTATCCACTGATTAAGAAGAAATTATGTACTGTATGACAAGCACTGTGCTAGGCTCTGATGATCAGCAACATCTAAAGCATAATTAAAGTCATAGTCAAGGAAAACATCACTTTGGATATCATCCAAGAAAAGATAGAGCCATTAAATTATACCATGATGAATTTTAAGATTTTCAGGCAATGGAAGAGTCTGAGATTGGATGGAAGTCTAAGATGGAGGGTACAAATAAGTGAGAGGAATAGAAGGAGAGTGTGGGGTGTAGAAGCAAAGGGGAGGATGTGTTTCAACTTTTTGGAGATGCACAGAATGCCTACCAAGTAAAGCAATGGAAAGGTTCACTGCATTTACTAACCTGGAGGTTACTGGTGACCTTGGTGAGATGACCTTGGTGTCTGATAGTGTGATGGTATGCTGGTAACACCTGTGTAGAATGGACTGATGAATAATGCGGGATGAAGTAGACATAGTGAATGTAGAAAACTCGAGTAAGAGGAGGAAAACACAATGGCCCTGTGGGAATAGGTTCATAAAAGAGTTTTGCTCAGGTGTTTAATATGGAAAAGTTTGTGCATACTTCAAAATAAATAATGGATTTCCTCTTAAAACTTTGGGAGCAGTAGATGCTGGCTTCACTAATCAGACTATTTTGGTTCATGGTCTTTCTATTTGTTCTACCAAATGTATCAGTCTAAATTATGTTGACTCACTGAGGACTTCTGAGATTTAAGGGAGGAGGTACTGTTCAAATAAGACATATTCTATACTCTCAAAAATGTTAGTGGAAAGGCACATCCTTAAGTCCAAATAAATTGATTCTGTATTAAATATCAAAACTGAAAAATCCATACCATACTAACAAAGGAAAGAAGACAGAACACCAAGTTCTATCATCAAAATCTCCTCAGAGATATTTCTGTTTTAAGAGCAAGCAACTTTTACTGCCAAAATGAGGGCAATTCTAAGAGAAGAATATCACATATGAAGACACCGAGACTTTCGAAAACAGTATATATTCAAACACTGGAAGCAGGTGGATGAAATATATATACATCTCTATTTCTGATGTGGAGAAAGGAAGAGTTTGGCATGAGAAGATGAAAAATTCTATTTATGCAAGATATTGTAGCATGGCTATGGACTGTGATCTCCATCTTGAAAAATCTGGGCAATCATTAAAATATTTCAGAAGGAAAATGGTACCATCATTATCATTATCTGATCTTCCCTTCTCCCCTCTTCCTTCTCATTTCTTCCTTCCCGTCCTCCTCCTTCCTTTCTATTGCCCTCTCTTCCTTCTCCTTCTCCACCATCTTTTCCTTCTTCATAAAATCTAACTGGTATGGAGAATTTATTCTGTTCCATGAACACCAAAGAACAATACATGAACTGTCTCATTTAATCTCTTAGATATCCAAAGGATTACCTGTAAATTTCATCCCTGTGACCATTAGAGTGGAGTTTTATCTTGACTGGCCTTAAGCTCTGGACCCGGGATTGCTGTGGCATACTTCTAGGTGTATCTGGGTTGGTCATGGAGGTGTAAACTGGGATCTACATATGGTCTCCTTCCCCTTCAAACTAGGCAGATTCCTCTCTGATCTCTTTACCTTGAGGCCAGCTGATCATGGAAGAAACCATGAGCAAATAAAAACCTCTCCTTTGAGTTGTGAATTTGGGGTATTGTATCTCCATGATAAAAAGGCTAATACAAACTCACATTAGTAACTTGAAAGTGAGTTGACTGCTTACAGGATTGATGCTGAAGACTGCATCCTAGAATTTACACTAATGTTGCCCATGAATACCATCCAGCTTCATTGCTATACTCTCTCAGAGACAAATTCTATGCCTAGTTCATCATATTGCTTCTTCTCAGGGAAGTCCCACAGGTGAGCTTCAGTGCCTGGGTTATACTCTTATGTCCAAGGTATTAGGAAGCCTGTAAAGGCCAAGTTGACCTACTGTTTTAATAAGACAGAGTTCATAACAAGAAATGCTTCCCAGAGGAGACTTTTTCAGAATATACTGAGAGGCCACACAACATGCCAAATGTTCTCTAAAGCACCCCCCCCCCCGAATTGTTCCACAAAAATAAAGAAATGTGACATTATAACATGATGTTTTTATCAGAGTGGGATATTGTGAAAAAAAAATCTATTAGGAGTCAAATGATCCATAATGAGAGCCTAGGTCTGCCACATAGTATATCTATTAGGTCAAAAAGTATTTAAACCAAGGCAGGAGATTTAGCTCAGTGATTCTGTCGCATGCCTCACAAGCACAAGGTCCAGAGTTTGATCCCAGTACCAAAAAAAAAAAAAAAGGAAAGAAAAACTAAACTTTATAAGAATAAATTCTTTTATAATATAATTTACAATGATACATGTATTAGATATGATAGATCAGGGGGAAAATAATGCTATATTATTTTTTTTTAAGCAAGAGTTTCTGTACTCTAGGGACAAAGCTGAAATCTGGTTTTCATGTGACTATTTACTTTGTGCAGAGGTAAACAAAGACCTATTCACTGTCCTTTTAAAAAGTATAAGACAGAGACTAATTCCATGGACATAATTGAGGTGGATGTCTAAGAATTCTGTTACATAAATAAGATATTATGATGCTCTTTCCTTCTGAAAAGAGAGTCATAATAACATTTTAATATATTCTTAAAGTACCTTAAAAGAGTACAATTCTTATCTTATTTGGGGCATGGGGCAGGTTAGAGCCCCAGAATGTGCAGGCAGAACAGGAAGAAAGCCAAGGAACAGCAGAAACAGGAGCACTTAGAAACCACATTAGTTTTCTTTTTCTGCCTGCGCATCGTTAATTAATGTCTCCAGTGCACAACCTCATATAAGTGTGTTATTGTGAATAAAGAGAAACGCCCAGCTTCCTCTTAGGGCAAAGCTGACTGGTAAGGAGGGTTACAGCTTTGTGCAGCAGTCACCAGATGGTCAAAGAGTCCACTGACTGAGACATAGAGGAGTCCCAGGGAAGGGACAGGTAATCAGCAGTTACCAAGAAAAGATCGACCCTTGCTGAGATTTCACAGAAATAACTCGAGGGACCCGGACATTCTGTGCTCCTACACAGCTGTGCTCCAGCAGACACCGGAAGTACCCTCTCTGTAGTGCCCTTGAGCTCCTTAAGCAATGTCTTCCTTTTTCTGTGCACTCTCCCCAAACTTCTGGTTCCTGCCTCTGAGAGAACTGGCACTTCACCCTGATGGAGAGCCAGAAGTGCCACGGAAATTGACATTGGCCTCCAGCCATGATCCTCTGCAGTGAATGAGGAGAGGAGAGCTCAGTTTCCTTGGGCTCCCTGATGGTTACTGCTGAGTATGGGTTTCAAGCAAAATTAAACAATTGTTTGGCTGCCTCATCCCCATCTGGCTTCTCCTCCCTTCTCCTGGTGAATTTATTGAACAAATCACTTGTACCTAAATCCTTGCCTCGGGGCCTGCTGCTAGGAGCTAATCTAAGGCAGAATCCCACTCAATTTGATCCAGAGACTGAAAGGAGGTTAGAACTATTACCTGGCAAATTTAGAGCCCGTGGTGGTTATTATGTAAAGGTGCACAACATACAGTGGCCACTAGCTCTGTATCTCCTTTCAAGGCAACCAGAACTCCACCACTGTCCCTTTGTGCAAGAAGACATTAATCAATCCCTTATTATCTCTCAGTAAAAAGGAGATGGTTTTTGGATTGATTTGCTGGCACATGGGAACAAAAGGAGATTATATTTGCAAAAGCGATTTTAAGTGTTTTTTTTTTACAAACACTATAGTGAAGTCAATACTTAAATGCATTACTAATACGATGTTTTAGCAATGGGAATTTGGAGAATGATTCTCGAAAATTAGAAAAAATTTTAAAATTCCAAAGGCTTCTAATATTTTTGGAGTATTCACTATACATTAGTTGTGCCTTTATTTATAATGCCCTTTTCCACCTTAGGAATTATATGCACATCTAGAAATGAGATTTTGGATATTTTTTTAAAAAATATGAATATTTAACAAATAAATAGACACAATGGTTTATGTATCACTTTATATTAAATAGACATTTTATTTTCTACTTCCTAAAGAAAATTGACTAGTTCTTGTATTAATCAAGTTTGAATAACTATGGGAAGTAATTGTACATGGGTAAAACCTATTTTTTAGAAAAATGTAAAATTAAGCACTTTGTGAAGCTGTAAATTAAGTATTTTGCAAAGCTAAACTTTTAAAATAGTATCCTCAATATATTGATTCCTTCCTTCCCTCTCTTTGTTTCTATCTTCTTTTCTTCATCTATACCACAAGAGACCTATTAAATGCAAATTTATTGAGTGAAATAATATTTCACTTTTCAACACACTGGTCTACTATTTCTTATTTATCAATTCTTGCCAAAAAATATAGTTTAATTTTAACCTGATTATCATCCAGTATTTTATGTGAGCTATTCTATACCACAAATATTTTTAATATCATTGTATTATGACCAAGCAGGATACTGTATGTTTTTATCAATCTGAGGGAAAAAAATAGGCATTGCAAAAGAAAAAAATCTAAACTACGAAAGAAAAAAAAGCTGTTTTTATATTTCAAAAGCGATTATAAGGCTCTTAAGGATTATCTTGGTGTTCCCCTATTTCTTTAGGATGGAATAAAAAGAAAAGTATCTGTATCATTGCATGTAGTAGTAAAAATTTACACCATTACACATGTGATGTTAAACATTCAGTACCACTCCCTGTGACATTATCTACTGGTTTACCTATACCCATGCTATCTCTGACCTTATTGGCCAAATGGTTTTACTATGGTGGTATACTTGTTGGCTGTAGCAATCACTCCTGCTGTTCCTGGAAATAAGATTCCTTGGACTGCCAAAGTAGCACATGGCCCAGTGATGGATAGAGTGGGGTTGACAGTGAAGCCATCTGGTTCCTTGCTTCTCTGATTTCTCTGCTTTTGCCTCTGTATTGCAGTGCAGCTCAAGCATGGCTGGGCTGGCAATATAGGAGAAGGACCAGACTAGGAAACAAATCTCTACCGTATTTCTTGGATAATTTAAACCAGTAACTTATAAGGCTGAAAGGGAAGGACCTATTAAGTATGTTTAAACAGGCTGAAAGACCGATTGAAAGAAAAAAAACCTGGGATGAGAAATGAAATATTGAATCTTCTTGGAGGCCAAAAATCACTGAGTCATTTATATCCAATTCTACCGATTAGAAATGTCCTTCTGCCTCAAGGCCCAATTTTCAACCACATATGATTCAAATAAATGAACAAAAAAAAACTTCTCCTTTTCTGCTTCAGTTTATTTTATAGAATGAAACACACACACACACACACACACACACACACACACACACACAGAGACATGGTTACTTTGTTGCATTGGCTTTATGAGAGTTGGCAACATGATGCCTGAAGATTGAATTTATTTTCTCTCATGAGGTACAATCACTCAGCTGGTTGATTATCTTTTTGGTTTTGTTTTTAGATATTTCCAGCCCATTGGCCTATTTTCTGATCATTTCTATGCAAAAGTGTAGAAGCCACTGGTACACTCCAGAGTAGTAGCTATCAATCCACTGGAATTCAGGAATTTTACACTATGATTATATATTGATTTAGAGATAAAAGCAAAATTGTCCCTTTTTTGCTAGATATTTTTCCTATTAACAAAGGAAAAGTTCCTGTGCTTTTGAAAAGTACTATAGTTTTAGTTATTGCTCAAAAATTCAAAATTTTAGAAATTTAGAAATGTTTTTTCTAAAAGGTTTATTCTAATGTAAAGAACACAGGTATTTAAAATATGCAGAAGAGAAAAGTAATAAAATGTTTTCTTTTTAAGTGCATTTTTGAATCTCAGAAAATGATAGATGTTAATGTCATCAAGTAAAAACTCAATGTTAAAGGTATGATTTTATAAATTAATACAAAATGCAAAAATTATATTTTTCTTCTGATTTAGAAAAATGGAAACATTAGCATTTTATTCATTTAGATAGCAAACACTTAATGAGCACCTATTTGTTTAAAACACTTTTCTAAGGATGAGAGATACAGGAATAAATTAAACACAACTCCTTTCCCACCCAAAGAACCAACATGCAACCAAACAATAGAAATGAAAAGGATATACAGTTAAATTAGGAAATGAGGAGAAATTAAGGATAGTTATCCTATTTTTTTGTTATACCCTTAAATGGAATATCTCATGTGTTCTTTGTCAATAAACAGTAAAACTTTTCTTGGTAGGACTTAGCTTTTTGTTAAACAGATTTCCAACAGATCCCAGATTTCCAGAAGGGAAATTCAATTCTGATTGTGATTTGTTAAGTACCATAGTGACATCAGAAGTAGATGTAGTTAGCAATACACTCTAAGTACTGAACTCAACCAGAAGATATGAAAAATTAGAGAACAAATGAGGATATTACTCCAGTGCATTCTATATATTATTTATAATTAATAATCAATGATGATACTTACTAATTAATGTGTTACACTTTACTTCAAAACTGAAATGTTATGTTAGTTACCATTTACATCACCAAGCCAGATGTTAGTCTTTTATAGATTCAACCTTGCTAAGTATCACTTCTTTTTGCTATATTTGTTTAATTCAGATGCATTATCTGGTTCAGTGTGTCACCTGTTCCCTGATGTTATTATCATAATTTTAAATTTAAATTTGTCATAAAATTGATGTCACTGGCAACTTTTTACTAAACATCTCACTAAAGATGTACTAGCTATTTTTAATATTTAAGCTATAAGAACTCAAATACTTGATAAAAACAATAAATTATACCAAAGAAATTGCCACCAGAAAGGCTAAATGTGCTCCATAATGTCTCAAAAACTGTGTATACTGAGAAAACTTCCAAAATATTTGCTAAATATTTTCAAGGCTCAGCAAGTTTTGTGAAAGCTCCAAAGTCATATTTTGAAGCAATTTTTATGGACCCAAAAGGCATACAGACATATTAAAATTCCATATTAAAATACCATTATTTTCCCCTGGTGAACTTCTGGGACTCACCTGATTCAAATATAAAAAAGATGATAGATGTAAAAGCTTTTTCATTGTTGCAGAAAATACAAAGTTATTATCTCCTGCACAAATTCTAAGACTTTACACCTTTCTTTGTATTTTTATTGTAATTGGGTTTTAGAAGATTGTTTATTGTATCTATTTGGAAGAATGTGCTTCATGCTGTGCCCTTCATTAAAAAGATTAAGTACTTGATCAATCCTTAACCTCTTAGTGTGTCTCATTAGTTTGGTAATTTATTCATCAAAAATACACTCTGAAATGCGTTGGGATTGAAGACCTGGTGTTGATCCAAGAGACCATGCTGTGTAGTGCCATGAACCTCATCACTTAAAGTAATGTGCCTGCACCAAAAGGAGTGGGTTCTTTTATAACAGGAGAAGTATAGAGATGTTTATGTCTTTCTGTTCTTCATCAAAATAAAATCTTTCGAGATTTGCCCACCTCCAAATCTTCTAGAGGTAAAAATGTAGTTTAACCATAGTACATGCAGAGCTATATTTACAGAAGGAACTATTTCAAGAATTATTTAAAAGTAGCATTTCTTTTAAACCTTTCATTTTCTACATTAAAGAAGTATAAAATAGAATAATCCTCAAGACATAGAATTCCATTAAAACTGAAACCATACTAAAAATTTTAACGTATCAAATTTCCTCTCATCTTGATAAATGATTTTATATGAATGATATTACATGCGCACGTGTGCGTGTGTGTGTGTGTGTGTGTGTGTGTGTATGTGGAGAGAGAGAGAGAGACAGAAACTGAGAAAGAGATAAGGACATATACTTCATGCAATGGAAATAAATTAAAATCTATTCACATAACTACAGATGCACCGTACTTATTCACATACACAGTTTTGTTTAAGATAAGTGCTTTGGACTTGCTTATTCTGAAGGAATTTATCAGTGATGAGTGCCAACTTAAAGCCTTCTGTCAAAACTGCTGTGTGGTTCTCAAAATGCTATTCCACTCAGAAGCATTATTTTTTACTAGGCAATTAATCTTTTCCTTTTATATTTTAGTAGACATATGCCCATCTGCTATTCATCATTCTAATTGGTTTAGGAAGAAAAGGTAAATGTCTTATCTGATTCAACCTACACCTTCAATAAAATCTGAGAAACTCTGTGGTTTTTATATATAATAACAATTAAAGACAAGAAGGAAGAGAAATGAGAAAGAGAATGGAAGAAGAAAAGGAGGAAGGGAAGGTACTGGGAACTCCTGAAATGTTACTGGAAATCTCTGCAGTAGGCTCCAGTCTCCTGCCCACTATATGATGCAGGCCTGAAGGAAAAAAAAAAAAAAAACAGAACTAAGAAACAGAAAGTGGGGTGCCAGGATGACCAATGCTGGTGTAACCAACAAAGGCACTGGCCAGTCCAAGCCACTGATTTTTGTTGGTAATCAATTGGGGTAAAAGTGAGCTATGTGCAAGAGCAGAACTATGTGAGAAAACATGCAGTCATGCAGTTTCTATGGAAATTAATGTAAGCAAGGCTCATAAAGGGCAAGACAAAGCATTCTCAAATTAGGAACAAAATAGACAAAATATATGGTTGTAATTAGAACATTGTCCTTCTAGTAAGAAGGCTTTAATTGTGGAAACAGAGTCTGGGTGTGAGTTACTCCGACATCAGCACATAGGCTTCAGCTGGACTCACTTCTACAAACAAGCCAATTGTGGGGTTAACTCTTTACAGCCTGCTTTGGGCATAACCAATACTATGGTCCTCTGCAGGAAGGTGCTGTGAAAGACAAATTCCAAACAAGTGAGGATGTTGATTTTATTCAGACTGTTGCTATAGACAGTTGCAAAAAGCAGTGTCTCAGAAAGGCAAAGTCAACAAGTTAAAGGTGAGATCATTAGAGCTGAGATTTTTATTTTTCAGTTGTGGGAGTCTGAGTCAGCTAACTGAAATGGAGATATTTATTCTATGTCTAGCTAGTTTCACAGGTACAGAGTTAATCTTAGCCAAGTATTCACAATACATGGAAGGAGGACAGGCAGAGTGTAATGGTTAAAGTGAAGTATCAGCTTGATTGGCTTTGGGATTCACCTGGAGGATGGGTAGAATACCTTTCTGGGTGTGTCTGGGTGAGCCATGGAGGCGTGATCTTGAAGGTATAGTTCTTTCCAGTTCCTCTCCTTCCTTTCTGATGCTGTTGCCAGGCTCTGCATCCCACAGCTATGAACTACATACAGCATCCCCTTCTGCTGCAATGCTCTTGCCTTGGAACCATCTGACCATGGACTGAATCCCCGTAAAACATGAGCTAAATTAAACCTCTCTTTCTTCAAAATGTATGTGTTGGGTATTGTGCCTAGCAACAGAAAAGCTGACTAATACACAAAGTCTGTCTGTGTTTATTGGCAAGTTCATACAAAATGAGGGAGGTTCTGTGCTTGGCCTTGTCACAGATGAACAAGGGAGATATATACAACTCTTCATGATTGAGGAATGAGAAAGAATGGATAATCATGTGGGAAAAGATAGCTCCTGGAGATTAGCTATTTCCTGTAACACCAAAGGAAGGTTGTGGATTACGAAAGTTTTGGAGGATTGTTCTTAACTATCATTTGTTTCCAGAAAATAAGTCTGAGGTAAAGTCTGACATTATTAGCAAAAAAACTGGAAATGAGAAAGAAAAAATAAAGCCAGTTTGTATTTAGAAGCATTACATTCTTTATGTTTAATTACCTCAAAATAAAATTTTTTCCAACTAAATTTTTTCCTCAACCATATTTTTAAATTTCAAACTGTTAATTTTTAAATTTGATTTCTAAATTTTACTTTAGTCTAACTTTTATTTTCTCTTTATCTTTTACAAGTAAGACCATTCCATATTTGAAACCATTTAAGATTTTAAAACATCATGTTTACTTTATTAAAATCCCCTTCTACATGTAATTGAATTTACTATGGATATTTTATGATTAAAGATAAACTAAACTTCATAGACACTGAAAAATTGTATCAATCAAAATAGCTCAATATCTTTATTTTTCAAATACATATTTAAACCTCAAGAGATTTTCTGAATTTACACCATTAGTTGCTTTGATAGCCAAGACTAGAGTTCAGATTGCTGGACTCCTAATATAATTCTCATTATGCGGCAACATGTGTGGTCACATTTTGAAAACAAATAGCAATATTCCCTTAATGTGACCATAATGATAGATTAACATTAGAACAAAATATGCCAGAAAATATCAAAAAGCTATTTGTGGTTAAAAGACTCAAAGTAAAACCTAAAAATTGGCAATATTTTCAAAATATCAGCAATACTACTGGAAATAGACAACAAAGAAAAAAACCTAAATGTTGTAGTGGCTAAGAATGTTGACAAAATAAGATCAAGCCAATGATAAGAGCATTTTTAACAGATTAATAGATTCATTTTTCTAAATGGTTACTTTTAAGGTTTTTACAATACAGCCTAATATTGACCATTATTTACTTAGATTAATATGTAGGACTGAATCTGAAGTCAGGTTTTGTGGCAAAAACTGGAAAGTATCTAGAGTTTACTCAGTGCTTTTAATGGCTTTGCGTATCTAATGCTAATTTGTTGTAGTCAAATAAAGAGCAAGGGTGTTCTTGCTATATCATTTTCAGCTCAAGGGTAGCCTTTCGGTAAATTCCTTAAGCTGAGATTCTCAGGCAAAGAAATTTGAATTCATTATTTTTCCCTTGAATACAAGAAGCAATTCTTATGGCACGATCAGACCTAGGCAAAAGTGCAAAAGAAAAATCAATCTCAAATCACTAAGTTCTTTAGATTTTGCTCTTTATTGTTGATTATATTATTATTTCTTTGCTGAAAGTTATACTAGAAATCAGGACATTTAAGACAGAAAGAAATATTACTAGAAGCCCAATGTATAGAAACATGAAATATCAGTATGATAGGTAAAAATGGAAAGTTAACCAGATTATTTGATTATGTAGGCATCCTAGTTCACTATAAATAAGAGGATTAGGCCAAAGTTTATTCTCTTATTAAAATAAATAGTCCAAAAAACTCCTAACTTCCCTACAGCAGCAACTTATTAAAAAGAAAATACTGAGTGCAATTTAGAATGAGAACCAACTTGTGCTATCCCCATGCTAATCGATTCTGGATTAAAATATATACTGCAGCTTTTTTGTGAAGTAATCTAAGCAACGGAGGTACTAGGCCAAAATAGCCTACCTATTCTTTCTAGAAAGTTCTTGGTTTCAGAAGATGTAATAATTACTTACCGAGAAGTATGTATGAAGTATGACAACTTCAGTTGTCAGTATGCACTTGAACTTGCTTTTTTTCCCAATAGATCTTTTTATTTCTTGCTCTGTGCCCACCAATCTAAAGCTGCTATGTCACAAACTCTGTCAACCCTAATCAGTATCCATCTTGTGAGACCAATCCTAAAACCAGGCAGTCCAGATACTAAAACCCTCGAAAGTATCCAGTCAAATCCCCAAAACTATAAATATCTTCTGAGACACAAATAAGATAATGCCAATGGAGTGTTTGTCCTACTGTTTTAAGTCAAATTAACTAAGTTTTGTTGAACTAACAGTTTTCCCTGGTGATATTTTTGGAGAATTGTCAGTAATTCTACCAGTACTATTTACCATATTTTAAAAATTATATACATATATATATATATATTTGGTAGGAAACAAAAAAGCAGTCTTTTCTGTGGACCAGGAATAGGGAGGAAGGAAAGGAGAGAATGTAAAGGAATCCACAATGATCAAGAAAAAAAAAAAAAAAAATATATATATATAGTATACACATTCCCCAAAACAACTGTAACTAGTATGTATTAAAACCATACACCAATACAAATAATAAAATGTCTAAAGCTTTATTTTCTCACATTAATATACATTTTATGATAGCTCTTTGGATTTATTACTCAAGTTTTGTAGATTTTAAGCTGTGATTATAGTATTTTTCAGTTCAAAAAGTATAAAACAAAAATAATAAACTGCAAGATATATCATGTACAGGTACAAATTCCTTATGATGAATGCTATCATTATGCATATCTGAAATGTACCAATAAATGTTTTGCTTCCAAAAAAGTAAATAAATTTTAAAAGATATGATTACAGCTTCTTCTAAATTTCTAGGTGTCTTTTTATTTATTTTTTAAATGGAATACAAATTAATCCAAATGTGTACATTATGATCAAGAAGTAGTTCATAATATGCTGAGATATTTAGCAGGCCTGAAGATGAAGGTGTTAGGTATTTTATACTAGGGATTCAAGAATCCATAAGAATGTAAGCTCTCCCAGAGGAAGGGCCCAGTCTGTAGCATATTCAAATGTCTAGACAAATACTTGCCATATAGCTCAATAAGTACTTGGTCACACTAAATCAGCTACAACTTAGACTAGGTAATATTGACATATAAGAATTCATGTACCTGAAATCACTGCACTGCTCTCTGCTTTTAATTCTGTTCTTTATGAAGCCTTGGTCTGGCCTTCTTCCAACCACATTCCTTCAACATAGTGGGCTTTCCTCAAGCAAAGGGGATATGCTTTTAAGTGCCATGACACTCCCAGGAGGGCACCCCAGAGCATTCCATACCTAAAGAGCCTGTAACTGCTAGAGGCTGCAGGGCTTTTTCTCAAGAGGAAGAATATCTCTTGTCTGTCCTTGCAAGACATGATGTTTTCTCCAAGTTGTGTGAGGCCCCCATGTACAAACCTGGACCAACTGGGATAAGGAAGTCTGCATTACGGGCGGGCTGGAGGCTGCAGGTTTGGAGGTGGCTTCACCTCTGCCAGCAGGAACCAACACAAAATTACAAGGAACATTCTAAATTTGATTTAGCTTCCTAGGACACTATAAAGGAATATTTATCAAAGGAAGAGGATGAAACATTCTACTTAACAGTTTGTATGTTCTTTTGATCACTTTTAACTATGTAGATCTCCTGGAATATCAGGGAAGGACCTGTGTTTGACACTCAATTCCTCCATTCAGTCTGAAGGTAGAGACAACAGAAAAATTTTAGCTGGATGAATTGAACTCTCTGTAAGATGAGTTTAATGCTCAACAGTTTAGAGAAATATTCTTATTTTCCTTTGATGACTCATTTTGGATTTCCTTCTGCCTGAGGGGTAGAATCTTAAGCACCATTCATCAGGGCTTCATGCAAAGCTCTCAGCAGTGTTCAATGTGGTGAGTCAGCTGATGGAGCATTGAAACCACCATTCCCAGACACCACCTGCAGAGACTGTGGTTCATTACGTGTGCATGAGGTGGGAGTGAAGGAGATAGAGTGTGTATGTTTTCAGCATACATTCTCAGTGATTCTAATACTTATGACCTCAGGATCACATTTTGAGGAACACTAATATAGGGAAAGTAATAAATGGTAATGTCGTGCTTGCTTTTAGTTTGAGTTATAGGCAAGAGGATGGATGACAAATATTCTTGATCCTAACATGCATGGCCTAATCCAGTTCACCAGTTTGAGACACTACATCAAAATTGGGGGCCATCTAGGTTCCAAGCTGTCTGAGGGATGAGTGAGCAGGTGGCCCACTGTATAGGTTCATCAACACTTACAAAAGCAAGCCCAAGGTCATGCTGCTCAGTGCTACCTATGACTTGTCCTCCTTAGCTTCTTCCAGAGGTCCATCAAGTCAACTGATTGTGGAGCACATGGTGAAGGAGCAGTTTTTGTCAAAGAGCAAAAGTACCTGTGCCATTCCAGGTTCAGAAAGAGAGTCTTGGGGGTATGGTCATGGCCCACAGTGAGTACCTATCCTGGTGGCTTTGTCCTTGCTGGATAAATTAATAGGTAAATTCTCAGGGCAAGTTTACAAGATAGACTGGCCTGTAGGATTCCCTGCTATCATCTAGCACACAGCCCTGTTGGATCGCTGCAGTAGATTCCAGACCCCACCAAACCCTGCCCCAGAAGGTGACCCCAAAAGTAAAGCGGAGGATGAGATAGATGAAACTAAAATCATCCTGCACAACACCATGAAGCCTTTGTCGGAACGAGGTGAGAAGTTCCATGACTTGGTGTCCAAACTCATGCTGTGCAGGGCAGCTGGGTTATTTTTATTTTGAGTTCCCAGGAGAAACTGAAGATTGGTGAAAAGGTGGGGAATATCCAAGTTTATATGTCTGTTGTAAATTTTGCAATGAATTTGACATTACTTTGTGTTACAAAAACATCCCATATTTTCTACTGTACATTTGTACTTTAACATAATAGCAGCCAGCTATGCATCTCAGTAACTGAATCTGGGGGATATAAGAAGGAATTTTTGTGTTTACTCAGGTGGTACAATGAATGGCAAGGCTTGTGCACGTGTGCAAAGGTTTCAAACTGGAATATTTACCCATATAATGCTCCATATTACCATTTTTGTGTATATTTTCCTGGGCATCATGGGGGTAAAATATACCCATACCATTCTTCTGCTGTGTAAGCATGTCATGTACCATACTGGAATGTGTATGGCTCTTAGTAGCTACATCTGGAGAAATCAGAAACACAATTCAGCACAATGGCACATGAAAAACCATATCTGCAAGTTTTGGAGGAGGTTAAAAGTGAATCATCAAGTGACTCATGCATGGATGATGATGATAATGATGCCTTTGATGAGAGCCACGTGAGCCAAATTTTCTGTGTCAGTGAAATGGAATAAGAATCAATACAGATACACGGAATGAAGACCTCCTTTATTCAGATGACAAAGAAAATAGCAATGTAAGTATTTATTTGACTAGTCAAAATGACACAAGATGATCATGCAACCAAATGGAATGATCCAATGTTAGAACAAGGTTTGAAAATACAATGAGGATATTGGCAGGAGTAAAATCTATTGGGTGCAATGCTAGCATTGTCATTCAATGCTGGAAATTGTTTGTAACAGACAAAATGCTACAAAATGTTGTGAAATACACAAATGATGAGACACAAGTAAGACGTTTTGCATGCACTGATAGCCATACTCAAAAATGTGTTTATTATGACCCCTCATTAGTCTAACTGAAAGCTTTCAGAAGTCAAGTGTACTTAGCAGGACTTTCTCATAGTAATTCCAGGAATGTAAAAAAACTGATGAAGAAACCATAGGTATGGCCTTGAGTTTTTAGAATAATAATGACATTGAGGAAGTTTGATTTCTTTCAAAATTCCCTGAGGTTAGCTGGGCATGGTGGTGCACACCTGTAATCCCAGAAGTCAGGAGCTGAGTTAGGAGGATTGCCACCAGTTTGAGGCTAGCCTAGGCTACATAGTGGGTTCAAGGCCAGCCTAAATTATAAAGCAAGACTCTATCTAAAAAAATAATAGTTCCCTGAAGTTTGATGTCAAAACCACTAGCCAAGAAAGAAAAAGATTGATAATCTGTTGATATCACTCATTGTGTGAGAGTTTTGTGGCTAATTGTCAAGGAATTTACACACCATCTAAATATATGACTATTGATGAATATCTTGCACCATTTTGCAGTCATTGTAGCTTTAGGCAGTATATGCCAAAAAAAAAAAAAAGCTTCAAAATACAGTATAAAAATATATGTCCTGGTAGATTCAAAGACATATTATGCTTTTAATTTGCAAATTTATCCTGGAACTCAGCTACCAGGTTTTTATTTGTATAGTAATAAACCTAATGATACTGCGCTCCAACTTGTTGCACCCATCTCCCGAACTATTTGGAATGTGACATTTGACAATTGGTTTACCAGTTTCCCATTGCTGCTGTATTTGCTAACACAGCACAAGTTGACCAGCATAGGAAAGGCACACAAGAACAAAGCAGAAATTCCTGATGAAATGTAATTTCAAACAGAGAACTATATGGCACAATCTTTGAATTTCAGAAAGATATAACATTGGTTTCATATATAGTAAAGTAAAAAAACTGGTATTGCTGATGTCAACATTGCACCATGATGGAAAATTGACAGGGAAACCTTGACAAAACTGAAGCCTGGGATGATAACTTTTTACAACAAAACCAAATTGGGATGAAAGAAGTAGGAGGAGATTATAGGTACTAAAAATAAACTAAAAGCCAGTGAAAGAAACATATATAAGAAAGATTACACCTGTAATCTTATTCTTTCCTGCTTTGTTTCTATTATTTTCTCCAGTTTTGTGTTAACAGAATTTCTTTTAGAAGAGTGCTATTGGAAAGTATGACCACGATAATCAGCTTATGGTTGGAATACATTGTTACCATGCTTCTGATTTAATTTCTTCATATTTTCCCTATTTAAAAGCTTATTAGACTTTAATGTGGTTTTCTTAGAGTTTTTTAAACTTTTCAAATTCTGTGTTTTTTCTTTAGAGACACTCAAAAATAGAAACCCTCAGAATATTACACATGATTCTACATCCCCTGGAGCCACACCTTTTATCTGTTGGTCAAGTCTTAGTTATATTTGACTCTTATCTTAGATGTTAAACTAAATCTGAAATCATGCTTCCATTATTAATAAGGAAAGCTTTTTTCAGTGCTGAGGATTGAATCCTGTAATTTCTTACTGACCTATATCTCCAGACCTTTAAAAAAATTTTTTTTGAGACAGGGTCTTGCTAAGTCACCAAAATGCCCAGGCTGGACTCAAATCTGTGATCCTCCTGCCTCAATATGCCAGAGTGTTGGGATACAGGAAATCTTATAGAATGCCTTTGCTTAAGCAAATTTGGCAATTTTTCTCCATTAATAAATAATATTATTCAACATTATATTGGGTATTTAGATATACAAATATGGAATAGATTCAGACAGAGTCTGTATATTTTGGCCCTATGGACATAGATCTCTCCATATATATGCAAATCACAGATTTCAGAAAGTTATATATTTTAAAGTCAGTCAAAGCCCATTCAATCTTTGGGACAAAAATGACTCAAAAATGTACTTACTTGCCTGAACAATGTATATTACATTCTTTAATCTGAGATTTAAGAATCTCAGTGTTAGGCCGGGGATTTAGCTCAGTGGTTCTCCTGCCTGCCTCACAAGTGTAAGGTCCCAAGTTCGATCCCCAGTACCAAGAAAAAAAAAAATCTCTTTGTTTAGTACCTAAATGTTTCATTAACATGTTTTCAATCAGTAGATGTCGTGGATTCTAATTCATGTTATACAAACAATGCCTTAATTTTAAGAATGTCAGCATGTTGGGAAAAATAGAAAATGTATATCTAGAAATAACAATCAATGCCCTGGGCAGGGTTGTCCATGCCTGTAGTCCCAGCACTCTGAGAGACTGGTGCAGAAG
This sequence comes from Heterocephalus glaber, assembly GCF_000247695.1. Next base: position 3,609,164 of record NW_004624770.1, read on the forward strand.
GCAAACAAGTTTGAGCCCAGCCTTAGTGACTTACCAGGATACTGTCTAAAAAAATTTATAAATAAAATATAATAAAGGGCTGAGGATATAGCTCACTGGGTGCAGGCCTTAGGTTCAGTTCCCAGTATGTACTGCCAAAAAAAATTATTGATCAATGAATCAGTTGCTACTCTTTTCAACAATAGTTACCATGTTCAAGAGTATTTTTCCTACGTGACTATTTGTTTTTCCTTCTTACTTCTACTGTCAAACACTTGATACTAGAGTTATCAAATTTCTATTATTGATCAAACTCATGCTTCTAGAGAAGAGACCAGAAACGTCACTGCTTTCTCACGTAGATTTTCATTTGAAGATGCATATATATATGTTATTTTACAGCAGACATAATTAACATTGAATACAGAAATATTTTTTCTGGAATCATTCATTTATTATATTTTTGGTTAAGCGAAGTTTTCTTAAGCTTAAAGAATATTTTAGATTCTGAAAATAATTCAGGTAATGATATCTCTAACCTATTTTAACATATATTGAAATATGTCCTGAAAAAGAGCACACATACCATCACACAAACTGGGCTCTTCCAAATATAGTATAATGATTTCAACAGCATACAATTTTTGGTTCATAAGTCAAAATTCATGGAGTCTCCTTAGACCTGAAAAGCCATGTACTGTGAGTGATAAAGGAATAGGATCAGTCTTTTTGCTTTGATTCCCTGATTAAATCATCTGTTCATAATACTCTAAATAATTGACTTACCAAGATGGTATTATTAGAAATTAAATATTTCAATTTATTCTCAGACAATTATTTCACTCAGAAATCTGACAGTAAGAATTAAAGAGTCTCAAATTTTGACAAATGAAACTGTTGTTGGAACTGGTCTTGAGTTTCCACTTGTAAATAAGGCAATTTGATTAATGTTCTTGAAGTAAAACCAAACTATGTGCTTTGATAAGCAGCCAGTATTTCCAATAATCCTTTAATATTGCCATATGCAATTGATTCTACTGCATGTAGAACAGTTTTAGCTCTGAGCTTAACAGGTATAATACATGATTAAGAAAACAAAAATCATTCTTATTTTTATATCAAAAGCTAACATTACTTAAGAAGTGATGGAGTTTTTCAAAGCTGCTCTGAGTAACTGCAAACTATCCATGTTGAAAATGAATATAAATAAGCTGAGAAATCTCTTTTTCCGCTGGAATCCTAGAAGAGCTATAACATGTCGATGGATGGAAAAGTGTCACAAATTTTTAAATTTTTGTTCCCACATAGTTAATAAATTACACTGATATTCAGTTCTCTGCTCACAATTTAATTTAAAATGTCCAGTTATTCACTTTATAAGGTACAGTCTCCCTTGACTTCACCCATCATCCCTTTGATAATCATAAAATGTGGTCATGTTGTTTTCCATTTGCTAAGTACAAACCAGTTATAGATCTAGCTGAAAATTGTTATAATCCATAGTCCCTTTATGCTCCCCTAGCTTCTTAATAATTACATTTTTATAAACATTAAATTTTAATAAAATAACACCTTAAGTTATAATGAAAATAATGAGGATTTATTTTTTCAGGCATGCATTTGAATTCTAAGGAAGTTTATCCTCTACTGCACATAACTGGTGACCTTTTTGTTTATCAAATCAGACATCAAAGTATCTTTTTCAAACCAAACATCACATCTGAGTTGATACTTCACAGCTCAGGGCCATCTTGTTACTAGTTTAATAATGATGGGAAATGATTGGTGCTCAGCTCTATCTTCACGTTGGCTCTAAGAGTTGTCCAGACTTTACCCTTCTTTGATGGAAAATCATTAACAGATTTATTAAAGTATTCATGCTATGTGTTTTAATACTTTTTTGCTTTGATTCTTTTTTTTTCCAGTACCAGGGATCGAACTCGGGACCCTGAGCTCAAAAGGCAGGAGTGGTACCACTGAGCTAAATCCCCAGCTCTAACACGTTTAAGATAAGACATTCTGTCCATGTAGCATTTGCTCTCTCATCTCATTCAGCTCTCTACTTAGTTGTCAGCTAATCAGAGAGGCCTCCCATAGCCACCTGATGTAAAATCCCTATTCATTCCATCTCTGTCGGGACCCCTTCGCTTAGTGTGTTTTTTCCTGATAGTACTTATTACTTCATAAACTTGTATCCTTTGATTTGTTTTTATTTCCTCTCTCAATGAGAATAAAAGCTTTATGAAAATGGTCTCCAGAAAGTATCTGCTTTCTGAATTTTGTGTTCAAAATTATCTAGCATTGTCAAATATACAAAAGGCATTTAATAAATGTTTATTGAAGAAATGAATGCATAAGCTCTAAAAAATACTTGTGCATCTTGGGGATTTTTCTGTTTTAAAAAGGAAGGGAGAGTTAGTCGCATAACTTTTGTTTTGGAAGCAGATGACCTGATTCTAAAGATTTACCACCAGCACTTATTGATTATGACTGAATTCCATCCCCAGAACTGACAGGGAGTATTTTGTATACACTAAAGTGTATAAAAATATAGATATCTTAAGATTATATGACATGTTCACATTCCCTGATACAGTGATGCTTCAAACAGGTTGCAATATCTGAAAATGCCAAATGAAGTGATTGTGTTATTATAGTCTAGTGCATGGTGCTGGTGGTTGACCCAGATCCTCTTTACCAGGGGACACACTGGTCTCACAGCTGCTGGGAATACTGGCTGATAACAAACCAGATACCTGTATCCATAATTATACTAAGCCAAACAGAATCTCAGACTTTTCCCTCCTTCACCAATTAGTTGATGACTGATTGACAGGGATTCCAAGACTGGTTCACCTTGCCTCAAGGTGGAGCCATCTTTGCTCTATAATTTGAGATCCTGTAGGTGAAGACTACAGCTAATTTTTTTCTGAGACTACAGTCTTATTTCAGTTTTATCTTTCCACCACATCCTGCTGTCTTCATTTACTGTATTCTGGGACTGGTCTTCAACAAATAAATCTTTGGAACAAGAATCATTTGGAAAACTTTGAGGCAACATATCCAGTCTCAACATTTTTGACTTATTTTAAGTACTTTATAGTGTTCTAAATTGTATATATTTGCTGGACTATTTTAAGTCCTCCTATGGTAAGAATTGATTCCAAATATAGAGTTATGAGGCAAAAACAGATGGAGAATAAATCAGATCTGCTGTGAAATCCCAAATCATTTTTGCAGCACAAATGCCCAAAGCTTTCATGTATAATGCTAAAAATATAATGTTTATCTTTCTAGTACTCTTGAGAAATATCTGGATCTGTATGTAGCTATATCCAATATTGATATTTAGAAGTCTGTCAATATTTTAATTATTTGAATTCATCAAAGAACAGATTAACCTGTAAATTTTCTTTATTCAATTTATTTTAAATATCAGCCAACTGCAATATAGAGTGCTGATACTGTAAACCATTGGAGCAAAGCACAGAGACACTTTGTCCCTGCACCTTCCGTACAGTATGCAAGTCTTGAAGCCATGTGTACACGTGAGTAGGACTCTAATGTGATACACTCTTTTTTATGTTTCTTGGGTTTGGTTCCAATGGATTTTCAAGGACATTTCCTTTAGATTATTGCCTAGTGAATTATTATATATTAGAATTCCATATGGAACTTCTCAACAATAAATGTATCGAGGTGTACTATGATGTTCATTAGATTTCCATTGCTGTGACAAAATACCTAAAGTCTTGAAATTAAAATGAGAAAAAAAGGTTTATTTTACCTTGAGGTTTCAAGGTTTTAGTTCATGGTTGCTTGACCTTGTTGCTCTGGCTCATGGCAAGGTAGCCTGTTCACATCATGGCAGGGAGAAAGCAAAAAGAAAGAAGAGAAGGGATTGTGGTCCTAATATCTCCCTCAAGGACACAATTCCAGTTACCTAACTTTTTCCAAGATCCCACCTTTAAGGTTATGCTTCCAGTGAATAACCTGGAGATCAAGACTTTAACACGTTGGTTTTTAGGAGACATATCAAATCCAAACTATCAGAACCATCAAAACTTTTAATATAGTTTGTCAAGATTGTGGCTTGCGAATCAGTATATTTTTAGAAGTTTCACAGATTATTCTAATTGTGCATCCACAGTTAATAACTACTTCCCAGTAGGCTTTTCTAATCAGAGAGTGTGAATGTCAATTTCCTGTAGAAGTCTGAAGTTAGCCTTTCTCAGACTGGAAGAACCTGGCTCTCTTAATTGCGCATGAGAGTGTGTATTTAATGTATTGTTCTAGTTCCATTGTCAAAGAGGCCCTCTTTTATCTGCAACAGTAGTTCTATTCAGTAGTACTAACTATAGTCATGTGTAACTTATTAATAGAATACATTCTAAGAAATATAACAGATGATTTTGTCTTTGGGCAAATATCACAGAGTGTATTTATCTTGTACAACACTAAACCTAGAAGGTCTAGTCTACCACACACCTAGGCTATATGATGAGCTTACTGCTTCTAGAGTACAAACCTATACAGGAAGTTACCATACTAAATACTGAAGGCAACAGAATGGTATGTGTGAATCTAAACATCTATAAACATAGAAAAGTTACAGTAAACTGACTAGTTGATAGAAACTTTCCATCTCCTTTACAATGTTTTGGGACCACTGTCATATAAGGTCTACCATTGAAATGCAATTATGTAGCATATGACAGTATATTTGACAGATCTGTAAAGCTTATTCATTTTGTATAATTGAGAACTGGTAACATTTTTTTTTCCTCTGGGGAAAGTTGAAAATGATTAGAGATAGTTTTGATTGCCTTTGCTATAGAAACAGGACAGCCACATATGGAGTGGGGGGATGGAAATCCAGCTAAATATCCTACAATGAGCAGGACAGTCTCCACAGATTAAGCAAAGGGCTATCTCTCTTCAAATGTTAATAGTGCCAAGGTTGAGAAATTCTGGTTTACACAAAACATTTGTCTTAGAGTTTCATGTTTAAATTTCTATAAACAAATTTATACAAATTTAGTCTGTAACAACATGACTAATCAAGACCTGCTTTAGGGTACTATAAATATCAAAATGATTCACATAAAAGGCATCCCAACTTTAATAAAACAGATGACAGTAAACAAGAAAGTTTAAGCATTCAATTCCATTCATAATTTAAACTTTTGTGCAACGACTGATAATACTCTGAATGGTATACTTTTCAAAGTTGCTGGCTTGACAGAATAAAAAGCATTTGAATCCCTCAAACTGGCTGGAGTATACTTGTATTCAAGGCCATCTTTTTCATTTGAATCAAGGTAGAAAGAGAAAAAGCCACTTAGAATGAATCAGAGATAGAAAGTTACCAACTTAAGACTCTTCAATGTGCCCTCAAGTAATCTTGAAAGCATATGTTCACATTCTCTCAGCAAATGAATCAATTCATTATTGTGGCATTTACACTTCCTATTTTCTTTCTCTCCAGACAGGTCAGGTCTCAAGTGGACACATAATTATTTCTCTTTGAACCCTTTTTCTTGTGTAACTCTCTTCACCCAATCTGTGCATTTGTAGTGAGATTTTTGATGGGCTGACTTCTGCTCCACTTCTCCATCCCAGCCACCAATACAGAAGTAGACATCTGCTCAAAGGTGGACCAATGCAAAGACAAATGAGGCAAAAGCACAAAGCACTGAAAAACTTTTCCAGGGGTCTCATTTCCACATTTCTAAACTACTCAGTGCCTATCCCTATTCCTTCAAATTCTGTGATTAATACCATTTTTCCAGTAAAGCCTAATATCATGCTGGTGTGAGATAGAATCCTAATATATTTCATTCTTGACTTTAGAAGAATTGTTTACATAAGGTTTACTTGTTACATGCCAGAGTCATGACTTTGGGCAGATTGCTTGGTTTCTCTGTTTTCAATTTCCTCATCTGCAAAGTGAAAATAACTATCTCAGAATGCTGCTGTGAGATAATCCATGTAAAGCACATCACAAAGCCCTGGCAAAGAGAAGGAGTTAAATAAATGTTAGCATTATCATCATTAATTATATGAATGATATTAAATCTCAGTATTCTGGAACTGCCCATTTAAATGAATTATCAACTTTTCTGGAGTTAACCCTCTTAGAGTTCTTAAATAGGAAATTGTATTGTCTATAATTAATAGTAATTTAATTTCACACTTTTCTGCTTTTATCCCTACATTTTCTTGTCTTAATATATTGAAAATTTTAAAATTCAGCACTCTTAGTAAGGTGCTTAAATATTTTCATTAGCATTTTGTGAGATAGCTCTAAACTTCCCAGGCTTATTAAATTGTTTATATTTTAATTGAGATAATTATTAGTTGATGCTTTTTCCTCATATTTCCTGACCTATCATCCCCTTTGAGAAAAAATAAACCTATCTCTCAATCTCTCAGGTCTATATTTTATAAAATATTAATGTTATTTATATTTTCATTGAGGTAAGAATACAATAGCAGCCCTACCTTCTTAACAGATTTATTAGTGTACAATACAGTATTTTCAACTCTAGGGACAATCCAGTGAAGTCTTGTTATGTATATTTTTACATCACTTATTAACAGAATTGTGTTGTTAGGTGATTTTGTTGTTGTGCAAGCATCATAAAGCAGACTTATGCAAGCCTAGATGATAGAGGCTACTAAACACTGAGTCTATATACAGTGACCTATTGTTTGTGGTCTACAAACCTTTGCAGTATATTACTACACTGAATACTGAAACTTTTCAACTCTATTGTAATCTGATGGGAGTACTATTGCATATGTAGTCCATCACTAACCAAAACGTTATTATGCAGCACAAGATTATATGTACAATCGATCTTCAGAACTCATTTAGTTTGTGTAACTAAACACAATTTTACACCCATTAATATCAACTCCCCATTTTCTTTTTGTGCCAACGCCTGGCAACCACAAGTCTCTCTGCCTCTAGAGATTGACTATTTTAGATGGCTCATTTACAGAAAGCATGTAGTACGTTATCCTTCGAATACATTATTTCATTTAGTATGATATCTCCATGGTTTATCTATCTTCAATAAAGACTTAAAGGCTTTCTTCTTCGCTCCCCAGGGAGAAGATACCTGCTATTTTTTCTCTTTTGCTTTGTGTATAGTCAGAAGGAGGAGCTGTACTTACTACCATACCCTAGTTTGAACTCCTGCTTTTGTTCCCCGATGACGGCACCTATCTGCAGCCCAAGACAGACTAGATAGAAGTTTCTCTCTCTCGGGTAGTGCTAGGAAAACTCGTGATAGTGGAACAACTCTTTCCCTCCTTGGGGAGATTTTGCAAGCTGAGAGTTCCTTCCTTGCTTTGTGGTGATTTTCAAGGGGAGGGATTATGCTGAAAAGATGTCTCCATTTTCCTACTGATTTCGATGTCGTTGGCTTTGCATTCATCTGAGTGTAAAGGGCTCTCAACTATCTTATGGGTTTTTCACAACGGGTCTAGAGTTGAGAGTTTCCTATTTCACAATCTTATTTTTGGGAAATGTGTTTTTTCAATTTCATTGTTATAATTACTCTAATTTTTATGAAGTTTGTCTTCAAATCTAATAATTGTTTTAATCCTCCAAATTGATTTTGTTTACAAAACTGTGTTAGTACTTCAGTGTACTCTTTTTTACATGTGACTATTTCTGTCACGTGATTATTTCATTTTCATACTTGTGCTGTGCTTGAATAATCAGTGGAAAGTCAGAACATTCACTTCTTCCCAATAGAGACAAAAACACACTTCCTTTGATGACAATGGAGGACATGTAGGAAGCAATGGTAGGGGACTCTGAAACCTGTAACTCCCTCCCTGTCTAAAGTAATCCATAGATAAGCCAAGAATTATACACCTTTCCAAACCCTTTGCATATCTGGCATCCACAAAGGCTAATTGGGGAAATCTACATTTTCACTGAAACCTGGATATGAGGTGTCACACACGCTTCCTTTGCAAAAGTAGTGTCAGAAAAAGCCAATAAAATTAAAAATTTAAATAAGCTCAAGAATTTAATCACATAATGCCCTACATATTCAAATTTTAATAGAAAATCACCTGTCAAACCAAATATAAAGACGGTCTCAAAGAAATATCTCAAATAATTACCTGTAATAGAAAATGGCATGCCACTAGAGTCTACACAAATATTAAATGCAAAATAAAGCGATACTATAAAGGACCCTACACATACAAATCTGGTTATATGATCAAATGCATCATTTTTTTTTTTTTTTTTTTGGTACCGGGGATCGAACTCGAGTCCATTGCGCTTGCGCAGCAGGCAGCTAAACCTCCGAGCTAAATCCCCGGCCCAAATACATCTTTTTTTTTGAAAGTACAAACAACCAAATTAGCCCAATATAAAATAGATCACTAGGATATATGTGTTCCAGAAAATTAATGCATAATTTTAAAACTCTAGGAGAAGAATCATAAGGCCACAGTACTTTACCGAACAATAGTACTAAGTGTTTACAGAAGAAACACTTAATGCTTTCTCCTTTAGAATAGGAGCACACAAGGATGTTCACCGTCACCAATGATATTTGACCCAGTTCTGAAATTCTTTGCAATAAAGCAAAATAAGGGCTGGGGATTTAGCTCAGTGGTTCCGCCGCCTGCCTCACAAATGCAAGGACCTGAGTTCAGTCCCTGAGAAAGAAAGAAAGAAAGAAAGAAAGAAAGAAAGAAAGAAAGAAAGAAAGAAAGAAAGAAAGAAAGAAAGAAAGAAAGAAAGAAAGAAAGAAAAAAGCAAAATAAAAGGCACATGGATCAGAAAAGCATTTCTCCCTATTTGGTATATGTGCTGCCAAGGGAGCACAATTTCTCCCTATGGAAAGATGACATAATTATCGGTGTAGAAGTTTGAGTAGTCTAAAAAAATTCTAGAAAATCTAACCTCAGTAATGTTAAAGGATGTAAGATTAATATGAACAAATTAATTTTGTATTTATGTAATAGTAATGAACACAGACGTTAACATTAAAAGCACAAAACCCTTTATGAAAATAAAAGTATAAAGACATATGCTTAAACTATGAAACACTGATGAAATAGAAATAAGCACAAGAGGGCCAGGGATTTAGCTCAGTGGTGGCACATCTGCCTGGCAAGCACAAGGTCCTGAGTTCGATCCCCAGTACCCCTCCAAGAAAAAAAATAAGCCCAAGAATACTGTACATAAATAGGTGGAGAGATGTTCCATGATCAAGGATTAGAAACAACATTGAAATGATTCCAATTCTCTGCAAATCTATATTCACAATTTATGAAATTGTATAAAAATTCTATCAAAATATTTTGAAAATATAGGCAATATTATTCTATAATATTTATGGATATGCAAAATAACTGTGATAGCCCCAATAATTGTTAAAAATATGAAGATGAGTATTTTAATCCCTTTCAAGATTTATTATACAGCTACACTCTTCAAGACTATGTATTATTGTAGGAGACAGACACATAGGTCAATAGAATAACATAGAAAACAGAGCTCTAAGACTATAATATATACAATTTTTATCCAAAGCACATCCATTCTGCAGTGGATGGAATTAAACTTTCTAATACGAAGTACTGAGACATTTGTATTTCTTTACAAAAAAACAGGACATTGATATAAGCTTCAAATCTCATATAAATTTAACTCAAAAATACATCATAGATTAAAAGTTACACAAACAACATATGATTGAAAATATGATGAATATTTCAATTTTTTAAATTACAGTAAAAACATGTTGCCATTAGTCCCCCATCAAAATGCTTCCACTCATTTAGAACACCCTTATCGCATTATTATTGCCACTTTCTGAAGCATTGCAGAAGTCTTTCTCTGCGAATGCCTTTAATTTCCCTGTTGTGGCTGCCTTGATGCCCTGAACTGATTCAAAATATTTACTTTTCATGGTCATTTTGACTTTGGGGAGGAGCTAGAAGTCATGCATTGGTAGATCCAGAGAATAAGATAGGTGAGGACACACTATAATGTTTTTACAAGGTTGCCTTTCTGTTGGATGGCACGCAGAAGGAATATTCATGACATTGTTGATCACACCTCATAAAGACACTCATTAAAGTGAATTTCCACAATTCCTTAAGAAACTGGTAAGAACAATAGTATATGTTTCAAGAGAGGGGGAGTACTTTGAGGGGGATTAATGGCAGTGTGCCTTTTACTGTAATACATTTTTAATTTTAAAATTCACTGTATATTTTGACCACGCCTTATATAATTATGAAATATTTACTGAAGACAGATTTATTGAGAAGTAGGATTAGGCAAAGTTCTTAGACTTGGCAGGCACCAAAATCATGACCCAGAAAGAAGAAAAATTTATGTTGAACTTGGTTGAAATTAAAACTTTTGACCACAAAGTATCCCATAAAGAAGATGAAACACAGTAAATAGAAAATATTTGCAAACCATAGATCCATCATAGAATGAGTGTTTGGATTATACATAAAGAATGCTCAAGCTGTGCGTAGTGGCACATGCCTGTAATGCTAGTACTCTGGGATGCTGAGGCAGGATTGCAAGTCTAGGCCTAGCTTGGGCAACTTAGCAAGTTGCTATCTTGAAATATAAATTAAAAATGTGATGGAGCTCAGTGAGAAAGCCCTAGTTTCAGCCCTCAGTACTGCCAAAAAATAAAAAATGCTCAAAGCACAAGAAAACCAAAGGGGGAAAAAATTTAAATCAACTCAGAAAAGGGATAAAAGATAGAGAAACATATGAAAAAAGATATACCTATTACAAATGAACACATAAAAATGTTTAACATGATTAGCTTTTGAAAAATACAAATTAATACTACAAATGAAATGTCACTCCCATTAGAATGGCCACAAAAAACAATAGTGACAGTAGCACATGCTAGGAGGGTACAAGAAGCTGTGTGACTTACACATTCCTATGCAGGGATAAAGTGGCATAGTTACTTTGAAAAAAGGTTCACAGGTGCTCAAAAGTTAAGTATGTACCAATCATATGAATCAACAATTGCATTCCTGAGCTTTTACTCCAGAAGAATGAAGACTTCTAATTATGACATAGCCTTCACAAATCTCTAAAGAATTATGTTGAATGGAAAAAAAAAAAAAAACCCAGTCACCTCAAAAGGTATCCTACATCTGTAGGGCTCCATTTATATAACATTTCTGAAAGGACAAGTTTATGGAGAAGACCAGATTAGTGGTTTGGGTGAGAAAGTAGCTGTGGCTCTATGAGGGGAAGAAAAGGGATCATATTATGATCGAAATATTTTGTGTCTTAACAGCGTGAATGTCCTTATTCTAGTAGTGATACCTTGTCAAAGTTAGAAAAGATGTTATTATAGTAGGTAACTGGGTAAAAGATAGGTGGAAATCTCTCTGTATTATTTCTTACAACTGGTTGTGAATATACAATTGTCTGAAAGTAAGAAGTTTAATTCACAAAATGATCTTTTAAGAATATCAATTATTAATGTTTTGAATTTCCCCCAAAAAAGACACAGTGTTAGATCAAAGAATTTATAACATAACTCAAGATGTGAAAATATGGTGCCATTTTCTAAAAATTCCTCATCTAATGGATACTATTAGAAGTAGTTTATTCTATAGTAAGCTCAAATTAGATCATACATCAGAGTAATGAACTTTGCTAATTTAATTACAATAAGAAATTCCCTACAACACATTCTATCAATAATTGCCATGGAAATAAATGAGTGATTATCTGCTATTTATATTATAGCTGCAATATTCTTTAACAACTCTCCAACTTTGTAGCTGGAATTTTAGAACAGTTGCCAAAACTACAGTTACAGAATCCTAATCAAATGCTTGATATTTGGTAAAAGAGAATAAGGTTAAAATAGTTTCTCTCTTTTGTCTATAGAGTTTTAAACACTTTTTCATTTCTTAGTTTAGTATGATAAGATAAATAACAGTTCTTTTTCATCTAATATTAGAGACAGAAAGTATGATTATGTCTGAGTACTGACTGCAATGTTCAAGATAAAAGGAAGATCACTGTGGGAGGCTGAAGCAGGAGGATTGCAAGATTTAGCCACACTAGGGCAACTAGGCAAGACCTTGTCATACAGGGGATGAAGCTTAGTGTGAAGGCCCTCTACACCAGTAACACACACACACACTTGCATGCACACACACACACACAAACACAGTTATTGCTATTTCATAGGGCTTCCTATAAAACTATCAATAATCTTAGCAATAACTAGTATATAGCTATAGCTAATAAAACTTACAGAATTCTTATAGTTTGCAAAACATTACCAACAACTGACTAACCAAAAAGTGATTGGTTGGTGCTGCATGAGTACATGTGATAAAAAAAAATACTAGGTACATGAGAAATAGCTAGATTTATAAGGAATTATCCTCCCCCAGAAAAGAAATTGTGGAAACATTTAGTTCAGACATCAAAAATTACTCGTGAGGAATACCAAGTGGGAGATATGCACAAATAACTTTCCCAAATGTTCCAAAACAGTAAACCTAATTTATTTCTATTTCAAAGCAATTTTCACAAAGGAAAAACAAAATTGCTATTTTGACAGAAAGCATTTATCTAAAAGAACATTACAGACGTCTGTACAAGACCCCTAAAATTGAAAATGATTTGGCTACAACCAGAATTTATTTTTTCATTCCCCAAAATGTTTTGATTTGGCAAAATATAAGCTTGGTAGTATTGAATCAAATGCGTATTTAAAGACGGTTGTTAAATAAGGAGCTACAGGTACTTTGTGGCTAAGTATGTTGAATACAGAACATTAGGTTATGAAACATTAAAGATAGAGAGCAGACATCTGGGTTCCTTAGGGTACCCTGCTTGCTCAGCATTCATGAAGCCCTGGGCTTAATCCCCACCACCAAGAATAACAACAAAATGAATTGTAAATAAATAAATGATAGACTAATATTTTCTCATACAAGCTTGGTAATATAGACTCTTATTATAATTGCTTAAATCCTTTGAAATAATCTGCTTTTCAATCGTAAGCTACCAAGTATGTTTTCGTCAATGTATCCTTTTAAAAATCTATATTCTAAATTTTTATTATGGGATAAGATTTTAAATAATTTTAAAGGGACCCAACAACAAGAAAATTCAAGATTTTTCAATAAAAACATATTCTCTTTTCTATAAAGCTTAATTCCTTCTATCAGTCACAACAATTCAGATCTATAAAACTACAAATGGCTCTTTATTCATGATAGGGTTATATCCCATTGTATATTGAAAGCACCATAAGTTGAAAATTCATTTACTATATAACCTAGTGAACATCACCACTTGCCAAGACAGTTCACTTTAAAGTACCCATTGTTTGCCATCTTGGTTGTGTGGAAGACTGGGAACTGCAACTTGCTATTGTTGCCCAGCATCACAAGAAAATAACTTACTGCATTTTCTAGCCTCCCAATAAATCAGAATTCAAAATTCAAGCACAGCTTGAACAAAATGATAGGACGTTTGTACCACTGTAAAGCCAAAAGTCATAAAATTGAAACATCCTAAGTCAGGGGCCATATATATTTCAAATTTTTTTCATTTGCAAATGATATGCCTTTCAGATTTTTTTTTATGCTTCTGGTTTTTAAATGTCAATAATTGACCTTCCATCTTTAAACACATGTATAGAAATCTAATTTTTTAATTCTGTAAAATTATTTTCAAAATAACTGTAGCTATTTATAAGAACTTCATAGGAAATGAGGAAGTAATCTTTTCCAAATTATCCATTCACATAGATGAACTAAAAGACAATTGTTCTCAGCAATTTATATTTATAATAATAAAAAGGTTTTTTTCCTACTATCTTGACTCCTCATTCCCCAGATAAACAAAGCATTTTGTATTCCTTTAGTTCTGTCCCTGACTTGTACTTGGAGAATAACCACTGTCCCTGAAATCCCCTTGATCTTCCTTATACCTAATCCTAAAGAAAATCAAGGGTCATTTTTCTCTTCATTTACAGGAAAGGTGAAGTAAATTAGACTCGGTACTCAGCAAGGGAGCTCATCCTTTTTTAGCTTACTCATTCCAAGCTCTAACCGAATCTTTCACTTAGCTTGAATATATACACAGAACCTGATTTTGTGGAAGAAATGATGTTGACAATGAGGATAAATGGCATTTATGAAATACAATCTTTTATTTACTGTCCAAAAGACAAATCTCCAATTGGAAGTTTAAGAGAAGGTATTATCTCTCTTGGTTAAAATGCTGAACAAGAACTAAGTTTTCATACTGAAAGATAAGTTCAGAATGACTTGAAATCACTCCTTCTTGGGAAACTGCTTGAAGAACAAAGCATTCACATACATGGAGAAATTGAGCTTATTATTCCCTCTAAAGCAAAAGGGGGAAAATATTCCAAATCTTACACAAAGAAAGTATGTGTGGCCAGAGGAGTATAACTGCTGGCAAAACAATTTAATCAACCATTCTTCCTAAGATGTATCTGTGACTTCTAAGAAATGCAGTACTTTTCTAACAAAGACTGAAGTGCTTCTACTGTTAGTAGTACCAACTAGTCATAGCCTGGTGCATCAAAGGACAGACAGGAGCTAAAACCATAACAAAAGGAAAGAAGAGAAGAAAATGAAACATTGATGATCGAACAGTTAACTGCTCACAGCAGTGATGTTTTATAAAATCCCCTTCTACATCTTAGCAATAGGGTGACTCCTAACAATGTGCAACAGGACTGTGGAAATTGTTTACCTTGAAACAAAAACAAAAAGGATCATTCATTTCAAAGCAAAACTGCAGTGCACACCATTCTGCAACAAAACTCAAATAACCATGTAAGCATTAAAAGAAGAATTCCTTTTGTACAATAGGAAGAAAATAATATTAGCTAGAGAGTTCTACTTTTGGCCTACTAAGTCTAGGCATGTATTAAAGGCACAGGAACTCTGAGTGGAAGGAAAATTAAAAGCAGAGACCAGCAGTATTTGACAAGAGCTAAATTCCTTAATCCAGTTCCTGTAAGATCCCATTTAGATTTCCACATGATATATATATATATATATATATATATATATATATATATAGCCTTGGAAATGGTTTTCAAAAATCATTAGCTCTACAAAATTTATGTACAACTTGCAAAATTTGCATTGACCAAGTCCAGTCCACATGTAATAATTCTCATTTACCTCTTTTATCCTGCCTAAACAATTTTAACTTCTAGTTTCCCACTTAGGAAAAACACATTTACATGAAGATTACATGCCTGTACACACTAATTTTAAAATGTTGTGCTTGTTCAATATAAATAAATGATTTAAATAAATAAATGATGGCATATGAAAGTACCTATATGTATATGCAAATACATACATTTGTATACAAATGAATATATCAGAATTTGTATTCAAATACAGTTTAAACATTATATACATAAAGTGTGCATAGCTATGTCCATTTATAATTATATATGAGTACATATCCAGCTTGTATGTGTATATATACTATATTTGAGTATGTGTATATGCATAAACATATATATATATTTACATATACTTACAAACATATGGAAAGAGTATATAACCAATAAATTTTACAGATATGTTTACTTATTAAAATAAAATGTCCATCGTGACTCTATGTTGATACTGAGGCTGTCATCATGAACATATCAATACTTAAATTTTCAGTGGTAACTTGCAGTTTTTATTCTCTTGCATCCTGATTTATTGTATATTGTAAGTAAAGGTGTGCTATTTTATAGGTGACCTCTTTTAATACTAGAAAATAAAACAATACTAACATGAATTTGTAATAAAAACAATGAAATAGCATTTTGAAATAACTTTGGTTGTTTTTTCAAGACAAATTTCACTTATCTCACTCTACTGTGAATAAACAGAATATATCTCCATGAGAATAAAGTAGACTTTAACCAGATAGATACATAGCTGCTACCTTAAGAAGTTATATGATCAATTTTATTTATCCCAAAACTTGTTAATAATTCAAATTTAGGTAAGTGGAAAGGAATTAGTGTAGACAGGTAAACCTCAAAGAAATTGAGTAGCAATAAAAGGGAACCTGCTAGTGAAATATAATATGGAATATATATTTTTCAGATGATTCGGGTACATTTAGAATATTAAATTATTAATTTTAAGAAACATGCTGAGAGTACAACAGGATTTGGCATTTCTGCATTTAGCAAATAAGACAAAAATTTATTTAGAATGCTTACTAATGATAGTTCAAAATCAATATGATTGCACAAAGTTCCTAATTATGACCAGGAAGAATTTTTAACATGCAAGAACTTACTTGATTTCGGCTGGTAATATTCTAAATAATTGAGTTGGATTAATTCATTTGATTTTCACAACTATATTAAATAGATATTATGTCTAAACATATCTCAAAAATAATAAAATCATACCATACATTTGTGTGTCTATTTTATTTACATCATCTTTGTCCAGTAAGTGATTTGTAATTTTATTTCAATGTCCAATTTTTTTAGCATAACATGACCATATGTATGTTATGTATAAAATTATACATATTATGTTTTACAAAGTATATATAAAATCATGGTTAGATCTTGTAAAATTCTTTAGCTAAGAGTGAAAGGTGTTTCCGAACTCACTGTGAATGTATTCACAGTGTACAAAATAATAAACCTTTATATATATGAAGCATGGTTATGTATATCTGAATATATATATATACACACACTTTTATCCAGATTAGAAATTGATCTTACTTACTAAGATAGTAAAATATATTCTTGTTTTTTAATTATGAAAAAATAAATAAGCATACTGAATCAGGAGTAAATGATGCATAATTCTGCATCTACAACTGAAAGATATCTCTGAATTCACTCTGGATATGTGTAAAGAACACAAGTAGATAATTTTCACATATGTTTCACCCATGAAACATCATTATAATCAGGATGATAAATCTATCACCCTTAAAAATTTTTTGATGTCACTTTAATTTTACCCTTATATTTCTCTTTGATCACTGCTGCTCAACCCAATAAATCATTGTTTTCTGTCACAAATTCACCACTTTTTAATGTGTGCAATTCTAATAGCAACATAGTGCTATCTTATTGTGTTTTTGGTTTGTATTTCCCAAGTATAAAATAATGTTGAGCATTAACTTCACACACATATATACTATTTGTAGGTCTGCAAAGTTCATTTTTTTCCTGTATTTAATGGACTTATTTTCTTATTATTGAATTTTTATATACTTGTAACCATAACACTTGTATTCTGAATACAAGTTCTGCATCAGGTGATTTGCTATTATACCTGATATTTTGGTTCCTGTTACTTTATCTTAACAAATAAAAATGTATTCTTTATCTTATATCTTGCAACCTTAGCAAACTTAGTTCTTGAACCATCTTTGTGGACTGCATATAATTTTCTATAAAATTATTAATTTATCTGTAAATAACATTGATTTATTTCTTCAAATATAAATGCTATTACTTTATTATTTATTTATTTGGTTTGCTGTCTTCACTAGAAGCTCCAGTACAACTTCAGTTTTTCCAAGTGAAAATAAGTGAGGAAGTGACCATACTGTATTCATAATCCTAGAAGGAAAGCGGTTAATGTTTCTATATTAGGTGTAAAGTTGGACGTAGTAGCTTTTCTTTATTTTAATTTAATTTTGTTTTTGCAAGATGCTTTAGTTTTCCCTGTTGAAATTATCCTATAAGTTTTCTTTGTTAGTTTAATTTGTGGATATATTCAAATTATACTGATTTATTTCCAAATAATAATATGAATCCTGGTATGAATTCTACTTGGTCTTAATGTATTTTGAATTTTATTATCTAAAAATTTTAAGATTTTTTTGCATCTAGAAATATTGCTCTGAAAATTTTCTTTTTTGAAATGTCTACACATGATTTCCATATCTCATAAAATAAATAGTGTTAAATCTCTTGCATTTTAATATTTTTTCTGGAAAATATGGACAGAACTAGCCATCTTGCTGAAATTCGCCAGTTAAGCCATCTGAACTAAGATGTGTCTGCTTCTGTTTTTTAAAGCTTCTTAAATAAAATGTCTCACAAATACAGGACTATTGATGTTACTAAATTTTTCTTGAATAAGGCAAGGTAGTTTTTATCTTTCAAGTAATATTTCCATTTTATTAAATTTTTACATGTTATAGGATAAAGATTTTTAATATTACCTTATTGTACATTATAATATCTGTAAAATATGTAGTGGCATCCCTTCTCTATTTCTAATATTGATAATTTGTGTGTTTTGCCTTTGTTTCTTAATCAGACATGCTAAAGTGTTATCGATATTATTTATCCTATCAAAAACCAGGCTTTAACTATACTGTCTTCCTATCTGTGTATATGTTGTTGTTGTTTTTAATTTTATTATATGTCACCATAATTTTATCAATTTTTTCAAGTGGATACTTTGTATTAATTTGCTTCTTTTTCTTGCTTATAACAAGGTAAAAGCTGAAGTCATTGATTGATTATCTTTTCAAATAAGCCCTCTAAATTTCACTTTAAGAAGTGCTTTAACTCAACAAAAATTTTGTTATGTTGTATTTTTGATGTTATTCCATTTAAAATAATGTTTAGCTTCCTTTGAGTTCTTCTTTGACTCATGTGTTATAAAGACTATTATTGAATATCTTAATATTTAGAAATTTCCCAGAGATAATCTGTTGTTGATATCTAATTTAAACCTCATAGGATCAGGGAACTTTAGTATGATTTAAATGGTTGAAAATCTATTGAGACTTAATTTTATGGCTCTAAGTATGGTCTAATTTGTTTGTGGTTTTGCATAAAATTTTCTATAATATCCACCAAGATAAGTATGTTTATAGTGTTATTCAAGTCTTATATACTCTTGCTTATAATTTTTAATTTTCTCATAGTGTTCTGGAAAGGATATTAAAATCTCAGACTTTATTTGAAAATTTGTTTATTTTCCTGGTATTATATCAGTATTTTCTTTATAATCTTGAAATCCTATTCTTTGATGCATAAACATAGTATCTTTATGTCTTCACATGAAAGTACTTTCTTGTTCCTCTGAAATATTCTTCAGCATACATTGTCTGCTACACATATAGGCACCCAACAATCTTTTGATGGGAGTTAGTGTGGTATATATATTTTTCTTTTAATTTGCACCTCTTTATGTTTTCATATTTGAAATAAATTTATTGCAGATTGCTTATACACAAGAGCCTTGCATTTTTATCCATTCTAAAAATTTCAAAACTTCAAATGGTTGTTCAGAACATCGAGGTGTAATATATTTTTATTTGATTGGAGTCAATACAACCATTTTAAATTTTTTATACTTAAAACAATTATATTTTTCTCATATTAACATTTTATCAATTTTTATTGCACAGTTGGTACAAGGTTATTCTAGAAAATTCACAAAATAGAAGCCAATGCTTGTCACCTATATTTTTCTTGGTCTGAGCAAAAGCATGATCTATATGGACAACTTTTTAGCACAGAGCTGCAAGAGATAAAAGAGACATAACTGACAAGCATCTTTGCTTTACCTTCTGATATTTTGTGTTCTCTAACAGGGGATCCACGTTACTCTCCTTAGATGGACTTGTACATGAAAATGAAGAAAACTTACCATAATCATGAGCTCCTCTATTTTAATTAAATCAAATGCGGTCAGGTTTTCATATCAGAGGTCCCAAGTAGGCTTTAGTGATACATTGGGAGCTAAAAGCAAAATAGAATTCTGTTCTTATTTGAAGAAGTCTTCTTTGTAATATCGTAAAATAATATTCAACACTTTAGAAGCGTTTATGATGTGACAGACACTGTGCTAAGTATTCCATATATATATGGTATTCAATTTTCATGGAAAGATCATGAGATAAGTACCTACTCTTAGTCAAAAAGGAGATTTAGGTGCATAAAGATGTTGTTGAAGATCAAACACTTATCCTTTAACCATGAGGCTTAGTTTTCCCTCTTTACTTTTTGTTCTTCTCTTCTCCAGCATGAACATGATTCCTTCTCATCTAAATAAAAATAGGTATTTCTTCAAATTTCAGTGGAAAAGACCAAAGATGAAAAGATGTCTTTTTGTTGAAGACCTGATTATCACAGGGAAATAGTCCACATTTGAGGGAATCATAGTGAAGACAAAGTGCTTCATCTCTGCTCTACCTAAGGCAATTTACTGTCCTGCATATGGAGGAAAACATTCAGTTTGTCTTTTTGGCCAAACAATCTGTGGTATGCTCCTACAACAAATCTACTTGTTTCCCTTCTCCAGTTCTCCCATTTGCAACTCTACCTCATGTCCATAAATTTCCACACACTTGTTCTCCATCTCCCTCTTCACAGTCTACACGATAGAAGGGAACACACAAGGCCTTTCACTTTAACACTGCTTCATGTAGTGTCCTTACTCCAAAATAAGTTAAAAATCTTAGAAATCATATTTACTTACCTATTTTAAGGCAGCTTTATATACATATAATTTACATATATATATATACAAAATCTCACATATTTAAAACCTATACAATTCAACAAGTTTGAATCCATGCTTACTCGCACGAAACCATTAACCACAATCACGCACATGTCTTTTGCTTTTAAAAGTTCCCTTGCACTCCACTACTCCACCTGCAGCTTTTGGGTGGTAAAGATATTTTACACAAAATCTATTTTCTTGAAAATCTTTCAGTATGCAATACAGCATCATTATAGGTACTATGTCATGTACCCCATATCTAGAACTTATTCATTTTGTATAACAGGTATATTTCCATTTTTTCTTTATTTTTCCCCTCTATTCTCTTTTGTTTTCTCATCTTTCTTTTAGACTGTGTATTTTTACCACTCATTTTTGTCACCAATGTTGGATAAAGAATTCTAATTGTTTATGGCTAATTGTTGCTATGGGATTTACTGTGTATACTTGTAACTTATCTGAATGTATTCAAAAATTATATGCTACCTCATTTAGACTGGAAGACTTCATGGCAGTATATTAACACTGGTCTTCTTCCAGTGATTGTGCCACTGTTAATGTCATTTTACCTCCATGCCCTCACTCCACCATGCATTGTAGTGATGTTTGCTTAAAACATTTAATAATCTTTTCAAAATTCTTTAAAGATATATTTTATTATTGCATATTAATTTACAAAATATTAGGTTTCAATGCTGAAAGTTAATATGAAAAAATACTATATTTACCTATGTAGTTTCTAAATCTAGATATCTTCTTTTATTATGCAAATTCTTGATTCCACTCACTATAGCTTTCCTTATGTTTAAAGGACTGACATTAACATTTCTTGCAAATATGCTTGTGATGAATCCTTTCAGCTTTTTCATTTCTGAAAAAGATTTTATGCCACTTTCAACTTTGACAGATAATTTTGATGGGTTTTCTAAGTTGATTTTGTTTTGCTTCAATACTTTAAAGATTGTGTTCTACATCTTCCTTGTGTTGCTTCAGAAAAGAAATCTGTCATTCTATTTTTTTTTCTTCCTTTTTTTTTTTTTTTGGTACTGAGGATCGAACTCAGGACCTGGCCCTGGAGAAGCAGGCATGATGTCACTGAGCTAAATCCCTGGCCCACGAAATCTGTCATTCTTATCTCTATTTCTGTTTATGTGATGTTTCTATTGTTCCAGGTGCTTTAAAGGTTTTCTCTTTAATCTTTTTGTTATGAGATTTAAGCAATTTGATCATGATATGATTTGTATATTTTTTTCTTTATGTTCCTTGTATTTAGAATTCATTAAGTTTCTTGGACATGTAGAGTTATAATTTTGAAGGTTTAAAATGTGTGAACTATTTTATCTTCAATTGTTTTCTTATTGTCCTTTTCTTCCTCCATTGCATTTGTATTTGGCTGTTGGTCACTGATGTTCCCATTTTTTCTTGATTAATTTTTTATATACATATACTATTTCATTGTGAATCAATCTGTTTCAGTCTTCAATACTGATTTTTGTCTTTTAATTTATAGTCTACTGTTATTCTTAATCAGTGGATGTTTTCATCTCAAACAGTGGAACTTGAATCTCTAGAAATGTAATTTGGGAAACTTTTATATCACATCCCTAGTAACAACTCTAATATACCTTTACATTTTTAAGTTTATGAAATACACACTGAACATACTGTTCTTTAAATGCCATTTTCTTTAGCAGCTCAGTAAAATTTTTAATTAAATAACAATCATTGTGAGTTTTACCTTGATGATGGCTGGTTATTTTTTTTTAATACCTCAAAATATCTAAGAACTGTGTTCTAGAATAATTTAAACAGTTTGATCCTTTAGGTTCTTATTAGACATGAACGAAGAATTAGTCCAGGACTAATTATTCTGTACCAGAAAACAAAGCCCTGCTTAACTTCCTACCCCATACTTCATGCTGAGAAATAGGCACTCTTCTCAGACCTGTGGGACTTATGTCAATGTTTCCTCAGTGCTTCCATGTGCATCTTTCCCTTCTTAGGTCTCTCCTCACATGCAAAGGCTAAGCAGGGATCAAATAAATACCTGAGGAAACTCTCTGTGAATCTCTAGATGTCTCTTTCTATTCTGCTTTCTCCTCTCCCACACTTTGTCCTTTCATGTCTAACCTGCTTGGCTTTTCTGAATTCCCCACTTTCTCCTTCACTTTAGGGAGATACATAGTCCCTTCCTGACATTGGCCTCCCTCAAACATTAGCTAAGGAAATCACAGAATTCTCTTTGTTGGTGTCCTCTTTGTCAGGCAAAACTGCTCTTTATTGCTAATTTTCCAATAGTTTCAGAAGAGTTGTTTCATTTATTTTTCTTCTTTAGTTGTTTAAGGAAGAGGATGAATCCATGTTATCATAACTCTATCTCTGCTCGAAGCAGAAGCTAAATACATTTATCCCTTAAATAATAGAACTATACTGTACATACTGTTGTGTGTCCTTCTTCACTTTTATAAGGTTCCTCAAAGGCTAAATCATGTTTATTGACTTTTTTGGAGAAGATTCTTGAAATATTTCTATTCCTTTAGAAAAGAACATGCCCCTTTACAAAAGTTTTTTAATGGGTATAGTTCTTGGGAACAAAAAATATAAAAAGATACTCAAACTAAAACCTGTAAAAAAAGTGAGTGAGTGAATATTTTGTTTTAGTTTACTAAGACACTTCTGAGAGCCTCTATGATCAATAAACGAACATTTTTGTAATTTTCATATTTCTCTCTGATAAATAACATGTCATATACACCATAGAATTATTTTCTAGGACAAAAGGATCTCAGCACACATGTGATTCAGATTTAATTATTTGGATATCATGAACTAGATTTTGAAGAAGCAGCACAGTCTGCCATTATGCACTTTGCTTTATGTCAACAAGCAAAATTATTTTAACTTCGTTAGCAGATCTTCTGAATTAATGATGGAGTGTGTCAGAATTGTAAAGATTAAGTCAATTGCTAGAAGACTATTCCAAGTGTGAATCATGTAAGAGCAGTTACATTAGTGATTACAGAGGGGCTTACTCCACAGTCATGTTTAAAAAGACATTGTATGAAGCAGAGGGTATAGCTCAGTGGCCCAATGCTTGACTTGTATGCTTGAGGCTCTGGGTTCAATTCCCAGCACTGGGGGAAAAGAAAGAAAAACATATTATCTACCGCGCATATTAATGATATCTATTGTAGTCAGCATAACCCAGTTGTTTCATTTGAATAAAAATATTTATTTAACGAATTATCTGTCTACTTATCTATTTTCTAACTATATTCTGTACTTTATGTCTCACTTTCTTGATTTGTAGCTTATTCACATTACTTAATTACTTTAGTACCCATAGGTCATGACTTAATTTCTTTGTTCTTTTATTTCCTCATTTCAGATTATGAGGAAAATAATAATTCCCCTCTGTACAGTAAAGGAATAATACAATATATTAGCATAATTTTTGGTCTGTTTTTCAGTAAATGTTAGCTACTAATTTCTGTTTCTGATGAAATCTTGATCTTCATTATTTTTCTTTATGTGTGTGATTATTTTCTCTGTACTGTCAATGCAGAGCTGAAACATTTCTTTTGTTTGCTTTACTTTCATTTAACTCCTCTTAACAGAAAATGATTTAATGTGAGCATTCCTTGTGGTCTTGAAGAAACAGAAAAGCATTATATCATAGTATTGTCCAGTAAACATTTTTAAAAATTGAAATATAACTGATGCTGAATGGCCATAATTCATTCTGGCCTTATAGAATTCCTTGTATTAGATATTTCAAAGCAGTCACTCGAAACCTCTTCCCCACATCGCAGGTGACTAAACTGACATACAAATTCTTCTAATTTATATACAATAGTCTAGCCCTAGCCCACTCTCTCATCAGCCTCACATTTTTAACTAATAGAATTATTAAATATATTTTTAAATAATTCCTAAGATAGATTCTATAATTTTCATTATATCTTCTACAAGGAAAAGGAGGAGGAGATCTTTAGAAATCAATCCATTTTGGTGTAAGCAAGGACATTATAAGGAAATTTTTTCATACAGTGTAAATGCTGTTGCCTCTTGGAAGAGATACCTCGCTCAAAATGATCTTTTTCACTGATTAAATAATTTTGTTGGAAACTTGCTACAGGAATTGTCATCAAAATGCCCAGACGCCAAGCTTCTGCTCAAATTACCAATTGTGTATCACTCTGTACCAGACAGAGCTTGATAATAGTGCTTTTCCCCAACAAGTCATTACAAGGTACATGGATTATCTGACCTCCATGGTTCTTTCCAATCCTAAGATTTAAAAAGACTGTGATTTCCTCATGTATATACAAACCTCACAGAAAGTTTAAGGATTTTATTAGATCCTATTCAAAATCACAGCAAGCACTAAATGCTGAGGTCTGAACATTTCACTCAAATGGATTTATATGCAAATATTAGCAGAGATGTAGCCAGTATCTATTTATTGACTTGATGACTATTATCTATGTAGACTTCTCCAAAACATTCATTAGCGTATTATCTAAAGAGCTCAAAGTGTGAAGGCCATTTAGGATCAGAGTTATCCATCTGTGCATGTGTTTGTCCCCTGAGTTTAAGAAATGATCATTTGAAAGTTTAACCTAGTCCTTGGAACACAATGCCTCTCCTTGAATTCACCTCCCAAACATAAAGACACAATTCCCTGGTTCATCCTTGCCCTGGTTAGGATTCCACCAACACTGCAGTATTTGGGTACACCACATTTATTCATGCCTTTTCCTGGGCCTTTTTTTTCACTAGCTGTTCATATTTTCCTTCCTTTGTTATTCTGAGCCCTGTGGCAGAACTGAGTCAATCATTTATTGCAGTCAGAGCTGATGCTGCACGATTCAAACAAAGATCCACTAGCAACAAAGAGAAACAATGGCAAGAGCAAGCTGTAGTCTGTGTCACTAGATCAGCTGATCAATCCGGGATTGAATTGTTTTTAAATGTATGTCAATTCAAGAACAGGGCTTGGAGATATATATTTGAGGCATGAAAGAAAGGGGGAGGCATGATTTCAAAACTGTTTTCTTCTTAGCAGTGTAGAGCTGACCTTGCATTTACAGATAGAGGATGGGGGTAAAGCTATATGAAAGTGTGAGCAGTATGACTAAGTGCTGTTTATAGGACACTGTTTTAATACCCTTGCTAACTCTGAACAATAGAGACAAAGCTCTGAAAATTCATGCCTCTCTGTGTGATTGATCCTTTTATCTTTTCACTCCTGACAGATGATAAAAATCATTTACAGGGCAAACAAGCATCCTGTCTATATTTTCCCTTAATAGGAGACATCTTCCTTATTTAGAATTTTGCTGCTAAAGTATTCACCAGTAGATTTTTTTTTTTTTGCCTGTTCTAGTTTAAACGTGAAAGAGGATTTAAGGTTGTGAAGTGGAAAGCTGGAATTTGTATAGAAACCTTTGGTTTGTTTTTGCAATTATGAACTCATTCTTGGTACAAAGGCAACTGTAGTGATGCTAAAAATAAAATGGAGTTTGAAAGTGACACAGGCTTAGCTCAAACTTAGATGACACTAGATGAAAATACTCCAGGCAACAACCAAGTGAAAATAAATGCTCAGCTTACACTGGTCTTCTCCCTCACTTTTTGTTTTCCAGTACCGGGGATGGAACCCAGGGGAGCACTACCACTGAGCTATAGTCCCAGTATTATTAGTATTGTTATTATTATTATTATTATTATTATTATTATTTATTTTGAGACAGAATCTCACTAAATTGACGAGGCAAAACTCTAATTTGTGATCTTCCTGCTTCAGCCTCCTTCAGTGCTGGGATTACAAACGCAGACTCTTACTCCATCCCCTCCTTTTTAACTTTGCTGCTTCTGGGCTTCACTATGAAACCATAATTCCATCAGAGAAAGACTTTACATATTAAGTACGATATTAATATCACCACTGCATCTGACAGTGGGTTAAACGCTTTCACCTACTGCCTCACTTAATTCTCATAACAATTCCTCCTGGTGCTTTCTTCCCTGGTGAAGGAAAGTGCAGTTTCCTGCAATGTGGTAGTTATTAATGACACGCTAACCACACTTGGCTTGTACCTGAGATTGGAAGACAGATTTGGTTAAATACAAGGGCCTTCTTTCTTTACAACGATGTTGGGACTGATCAGAATTCCTTCTAGCACTTCTAGCACACAGGTTGCTGGGGCCCAGGCCCAGTTCCTAGTCAGTAGATCCGGATGGGGTCAGAGAACGAGAAGGTACCTCTTTAGCGACTTCTGGGGGATGCTGATGCTGCAGGATTGGGAACCGCACTGAGTACCACTGCTCCATGCTCTGTCCTCTGTTCTATGTCTCAAAAGAATGACACGCTTGGGAGACTTCACATTATACTGGTAAAAAAATTTGCTGTTGAAGATTAAATGTTTGAAAATCATTTCAAACATGAAATACTACATAGTGGTGAATAACTTTCTTTAAACTCCCATTTCTTATACATGTAGAAAACACAAACTTCAAGGATTAGAATAAAATGCAGTCCCTGTCTTCCTAGAGCTCATCACCTCGTTGAGATGACAGTGGTAGCCAGCTACTTATCTTGACCATTAATAAGGCAAACATGGTAATTGCTCAAGCCTCAGACCCTTTAAAAAATGTACTCTGGGAGTATGAGGCAGGAAATTCTGTCTTAAAAATACAACAGCACAAGTTGCATCCAATTTCTTTCATCCTTAATGGTACTTCTTTCTGTCTCTTGATTTCTTGTTAAATAAGCTTACTCTATTTACTGTGGCTGCTTCTTCAAATCCTACTTATACCTAAATCAAAAAATAAGGCTTCCACACCAAATACACGAACAAAAGTGCAGTGGGGGAATTCATGATTGACTTCTATCTTAAGACCCGAGGATCTAAAACAGCTTCTGTTTCCGAGATACGAGGTTTTCCTGATCACCTTGTCCTTTTCTCTTCACCCACCACCATCCAGCAGACACCTCCTAGCTCTGCCCCTCCCTCTTGACATTGCAGTCCCCTCTCTTCTGTTCTCAGAAAACCATCTCTGCCTCCATCTGGTCTTTATATTTGCTTTTCCTTTAGCCATCTTTTTCTCATACCCTTTCCAAGACATTCCCTACTTTACGAAAGTGTGATTTTAAAGTGAAAGTCTGTTCATCTCTCTCCCCAGCCACAAGAACCCACTAAATTCAAGTTGCCTAAAGGCAAGCAAGGGTTCTCAGCACCTGGTCTTATTCATTTTTCCTCTGATCTCATTCTGTTTACTCTACCTTCACTTTTAAAGGTGCACCTCAATTTAAATTATACTGCTGGGGAAAAAAAATCCATCAATCCTAAAAGTGGGCCACAGTGACCGTGCTGTATTTTATTACATATATCCCTTGTTATGGTTTAGATCTAAAATCTCCCCAAAATCTTTCCTGTGTTTGCAAGATGATTGGATTATGGGGCCACTATAACCCACCAATGAGTTCAGAGCAGATTTGTTGGGAGATGGGGCCACTAGAGTGTGTCTCCTTTTCCTACTCTTCCCTTTCTCTCTCTCTGCTCCCTGGGTGCATAGAGTGACCTTTTCCTCCCCCTGGCCTTCCACTGTACTGGTTCTGCCTTGGAACTGGCCAATCATGGACTAAAACTGAGCCAAATAAACTTCTTTAATTGGAGATGTCAGGTATTTTATCCCAGAGTCAGGAAACTAACTGAGACATCGTTTTCTAAGAATTTTATCAAAGAACAGCTCAGCTTAGTTTTATTAGAAACCTTTTCCTAGAAACTCTGTCACCTACTTAGCTGAAAGACCTTGAAAAATTACTTTACCTTTCTATCAATAAAATGAGAACAACTGTACTTCTCTAACAGAATTCTTACACTCCAAACCTAGCTGTGCCTGGCAGCACTTGTGATCTACACTGGATAGTTACTGTTAGTCACCCACAGTAAGGGGGTCTCTAGCCACCCCATCTCTTCTCCACAGCTGTTTAAGGAGATATTTCAGACAGCCCTCTAATTTATAGGGCCAAATGCAAAAGAAAATCCGTACTCTGAGAGAGGCAGAAAACTCAATCTTTCTCACCACTGGAAGTCTTTAGGAGGCTGCAGCCACTGCTTTGGCAATACTTAGTAACCTGGATGGGGGGTGAAATGAGAACCAAACCTGCTGTGGATCTGCCATCCTGGGTTTGATGGCATCTTCTTCACCTCATGTGCAAGAGGCTGAAGGCAACATACTCTTTTTCACTCCACTCTCCCCATATCTACGTCCAGGCCTCCTCCAGGGGATGGAGGGTTTGGAAGGCAGGAGGACCTCCTCTACCCCAACTCTTGTGTCTGGGGAGGCGAGGAAGAGTGAAGGGTAGACAGAACCAGGAAGACATCAGGGCAAGAGATCAGGTCTCAGAGAAAACTTTCCAAGGAAGGAGGTGGGAAGCCAGATACTAGGTGACTGAAGACTTGAGCCCCTGCTTATTTGCCTTTACCTAACTGGACTTCACTTGGAAAACACAAATTCAAAGACAAAATTATTAAGAATGTGATAACAACCCTAAAACCAAGGGACCCTTCTGAGTTCAGGCACACTGAGACTGCACTCTTCATACGTCACAAAGGAGCCTTTAGAATAGGTGAACTGGATGCCAGTCTCTCTTCTTTTTTCTGTCACTCTGAAGTGCTGGGAATGAAGACCACTGCTTGGTATAGAGTCTCGTAGTCTCTACATGACCATTAGCTCCCTTTCATATCTATACCATTTTTTTTCAATTTTAATGAAGTATAGTTAACAAATAACAGTTGTGTAAATGCAAGGTGTGCATTTCCTTTGCTCTTTTGATAAGCATATGTTGTGAAATTGCCACAACTATGCCAATTAACATAGTGAACACTTCTTTACCTTTCTTTTTATTGATTGATTGATTGATTGATTTACTTTTGTGGAGTGAACACTTGAAACCTATCCCCTTATTGAATCTTAAGTATACAACACATTATTATTAACTAGATCACCTTGCTGTACATTGGGTCTCCAGAATATGTTTATCTCCTAACTGCAAATGGGTGCCCTTTGACCAACATCTGCTTGTCTTCCCCTCCTCATAACCACACACACGAACTCTTATGCTCTTGGTTTCTATGTGCTTTACATTTTTAGAAACCACATATAATTGAGATCATGCAGCATTTGTGGGTGTGTATATCTAGCTTATTCCATTTACCCTAATATCCGTGTCCATCCATCTTGTTGCAAAAGGCAGGATTTCTTTCTTTTTAAGGCTGAACAATATTTCATCGTGACTATATCTACATCTTTATCTATACATATATCCATGTACTGCATTTCCTTTATGCATTCATCTGTCACCAGACAGGTTAGGGTTTCTGTATCTTGGCTACTGTGAATAATGCTGCAATGAATATGGAGTACTAATATCTATTCAAAACATCAATTTCACTTCTTTTGGAAATATACCCAGAAGTAGAATTGCTGGATCATATGATATATTTATTTTTTAACAATTTTAAGGTGCCTGCATAATGCTATCCATATTGGCCATACCAATTTGTATTTCCTGTAACAATGTAGTATGAGATTCACATTTCTCTACACCCTCACCAAGACAAGATATATTTTCACTATTTTCTTAGTAGCAGTCTTAATAGTTGTGATGTGCTTATTATGGTTTTGATTTGCTTTACCTTGATGACTAGTGCTGGTGAGTACATTTTCATAGACATGTTGGCCATTTGTGTATCTTCTTTGGAAAGATGTGATTCAAGTCCTTTACTCATTTTTCCAGTGTTTTTTGTTCATCTGTCAGTTGGTTTTTGCTTTTGGTATTTGTCTGTGTAAGTTCTCTACATGTCATTATAGTATCTCTTAACTAATAGATGGTATTCTAATATTTTTTCTCATTTCACACGTACTTTTCATTACGTTGTTTCATTTTCTGTTCAGAAACATTTATTTTTTATTTAATTGTTTATTTTTCTTTCCTTTTGTTTTAATTTTATTTTTTCATAGGTTCTATTTATTAGTTTAAAAACATTTTCTTCTAAATCTGCTTTGCCTGAGATTTTATTGTGTGAAATGTTGTATTTTGTTAAAATCAAAGAAGTGGACAATTACTGAGGTAATCATATTCTGTTCTTTGAATAAGGTAATATAGTGAATTGTAATAATAGATTTTCCAAATTTAGGTCTCCTTTATATTTCTTGACTAGGCCCTTAAATAAATTTTTATTGCTTTGTTTTCATTGAATTGCTGCACATTATATAAACTTTTGCATTTATGTTTTTATCAGCTTCATTCTTTTTGTGAAGTGTTCATATTGTGTCTTAATTAGATTCTTTAAGCTATTTTGTTATTTTATCCATTTGTTCTATTTTCTGAAGTGTATATGAAATAGAGATTGTCTCTTTCTTGAAAGACAAGGTTCTCTTGGTAAATAACATAAGTATGTTTCAAAAATGTTCAGATTTATTATTATAAAATTTTTCATTGTTAGATAAAAATTTAGAAGAAAAACATTATTTCTGTCCGGTTTTTATGTTTTTAAGTTATGCATTCTTTCATTATTTTCTTGATCTGTTCTTCAAATAATACTTCTATTTATTGGTAATGTCAAATAGTTTTTATTTTTGTGAAAATTTCTGCTTTCATTGCTTTTCATTTTATTATTTTCTGTTCATTTATTTTAGTTATGCTGATATTTATATTTGCTGATTTTTTTAATTGAAATTTTAACTTATTATATGTCCATTACATTTGCTCAGTATACATTTAGTTCTTCTCTCCTTTTTCCTATTTTAAAGATTGCATATTCAATTTCTAGTCATTATTTAGTTACTTTATTTTTCAGGTTTTTGCTTTGAAATAATTTTTGATACACAAGCAGTTATGAAGAAATGTGCTATGAAGTCCTGTGAGCTTTTTTCCATGTAGTTTTAAATGTTAGCACCTTAAAACAACTATAGTACAGCATCAAACCTTATAAATTGGCCTTGGCAAAATCTACACAGTTTATTATAATTTCACCAGTTACACATATACTGTGTGTGTGTCTGTCTGTAATTCTACATAAATGTAGCCTCCTGGAATTAGTCAATATAATTAACTGCCCTATCACTCTGAGTCTCCCTTGTCTTGTGTTTTCCCTTCATAATCTCATTCTCTCCTTTTTATGTCCAAACCCTGAGTTTCTTTATTATATTTTTAGTAAGCAGTTTACCTGAAATCTCAGGTTATCTATTTTCTATATAGTACTTCCAAACACTGAATGAGGCTGCTCAGTCATGTTTTAAAATAATATATTTAGAATTAATGTTATTCTATTGTTTGAGTCACTGTATGTCTTCTAGGTCCATTATTCACTTGGTTGTTTTTAACTTAATACACACATGACTGTATCATAATTTTTTTGTCATGGATATGAAAGAAGTTTCTCTTTTCTTTAGCTGTTTCTGCCATCCCTGTGTTATTCTGGCAACAGCTGTATGCTCCATTTCTCTGCTTCTCTTCATGTCAGTGGATATCCATGTTAATAAATTCAATATGCCCTTTATATTTTACACATGTTTAGCACAATATATGTTAACTCTTGAAAAGCACACAAAGATTTTTAGTGGTATTCAATTTACTTTTTTTTAACTAATTTTTGAAAGATTTCCAAAATCTAATTTATTTAACTTAGTGTTAAATAATTCAAATTTGTTCATCTTTATATAGATTATTTTTATTATTTTACTCCATTTAAAAAAATTAATGTACATTGTTTTGCTTTCCAAAAGATTTGCTTTCCCAAGAGTTCATGCGTTGGAAGCCTGACTTTCATGAGGTTATATTGAGAGGTGGTAGAACCTTTAAGAGATGGGGCATTGTGGGAGGAGATTATAGGAGGAGCTGCCTTTAGGAGGAATTAATGCAATTTTCATGGGCCCTGTTTAAAGCACATGAAAGAATAGTTATAAAAGAGCCAATCACTTCTCTGCCTTTTAGCTAAGATCAAGTGTAGTTATAAAAGAGCCAAACTGCCTCCCCACTGCCATTCTCTGCCTTCCTGCCTCACCATAGCTTGCACCACTGTGATGCCATCCACTATGGGCCACTCACAAAACCAAACAGAAGTTGGTGCTGTGCTCTTGGTCCTCCAGAATTGTGAGCTAAAGAAACCTCTTTGCATTAAAATTATCCAGCTTTAGATATTTTGTTATGGCAATGGAAAACAGATTAATACATACACTTAATCCTCACTACTTAATATTCCTCAGGTATATCATTTCTTTTTGCTGAAATATTTTCTTTAAGTTTTTGTGATAGGACTCCTGAAGCCTTTTCACTCAGAGAAAATATATTTCACCCTTGTATTTACATAGTACCTTAGGTACATCATCATCATCATCATCATCATGTTTAATTGTCCTTGAAAATAATATTGTACTATCTTTATTTTCATTTTTTCTGCAATATGTTGAATATTGGTTACAAATTATATACATGTTATACATGAAATATATTTAACATACATAAGAAGATTTATAATACACATGTAAGATAAGAGTAATAAAAATAAAAGTGGAATGCACATCACTGTGTTTACTAGTCTAAGAAATAGAAATTTAAATGTGATTGAAGATTCTTCCCTTCTCACTAAGGGAAAATGAAATCCTGACTTTCTTTCTTTCTTTCTTTCTTTCTTTCTTTCTCTCTGTGGACTTTACTGTATATGCCTATATTCAGTAATATAATTTTACTTCTTTGAAGTTTACATAAATGGAACTAGATGTACATGTTAAAGATTTCCATTTTCACTTTACTTCGTATTCCTGAGAGTCTCCCATCTTAACATCTATAAATATATGTCATTTATTTTCATTATTTATAGTATTTACTGTAGAATTGCTTTAAATATATTTATTGGTTTCCCGTTGGCAACATGTTTTTAGGGATTTCAGGTTTCTTTGGGCAATCACAGCTGCGGTGCCCCAGCATGTGTGGGTAGGTGAGGGTTTTCTCCAGGGTAAATGCCTTGTGGATCCCAGGATGGCAGCACAGGCACATCTTCACCTCTACGAGATGCTGTTAGTTTATTTTGCTAAGTGATTGTACTAATTTATTATTTCTACCAGCCAGTTTTTCATTGCTGCATACCCTTACCAACATTACATAGTTTTGGATTTATTTTGCCAATCTGATACACTGCAGTGTGCTTATTGTACACTTTCCTGGCTAAATACCTTTCACAGTTTTGGTGGGGAGAGGGGCGTTCCAGTATTATTTTTTTATAACCTCTGAATGATGAGGTTTCTTTTCCATTGTAATCCAGTTTATTTTTTCTTCTGTTATTATATTGGTTATATATATTTTTTATTTGGTTCTTTTAAATAATATAAAAAGGGCTTAGGAAAAAATATTAGTATTGTATATACTGTGTGTAATTAATGTTTGTGCATTTTCTTCATAAAATTCATTAAGATTCTTTCTAATCATATTTGCTGATTTTTAAGTCATAATTGAATGTTAATTTCTACTAAATGACATTTTCTTCACCTTTTGAGAAGACCAGAGATGCAGCTGCCTATACTTGGTGCAGTGAATTTTGATAAAATAGCAAAACCATTTAAATAAAGCAAGATAATCTTTTTAATAAATGATGCTGGACAAATAGGATATCCTTATCTACAATGAACTTCATCTGTATTGAATACTACATAGAAAAATTAACTGAAATGGATCTTTTTTCCCAAATACAACATCACTAATTATCTATTGTTGATTTGTATAAAGATAGTAGCTTAGTTACAACACCAAAAGACACAGAATACAAAAGAAAAAATTATGAGTTATACTTAACTAAGCACTTCTACTCTTCAAGAGACTGTTGAGATAGTTAATATGAAGCTGTAGTCTGGAGAAAACATTTGCAAATTACAAAAGTATGTAAAAACATGTACAGATTCAGGAAAAGTAATAATAGGAAAATGAACACTTTAAAAAACTATGGCCCAAAGATTCCACAGGCAATTCACTACAATTATGTGGATGACAAATTAGCACATAAAAAGATGTTTAACATTATGAGTCATTAAGGAAATGTGACTCTGCACCACTATAAGGGACCAGTGCACACGTATTAAAAGATCCAAAATTTACAAGAGTTGACAAGGATGGAGAGGAAATAAGTGGAATTCCTATGCACTGCTGGTGGAGAAATGAAATGTGTAACCACTTTCAAAAACACTTTGGGAGATTTTCTTTTTACAAGTTCAATGTACACCTACACTCTGATTTAACCATTTAACTACTGAGCATTTATCTAAGAGAAAGAAAAGCACATCTGCATGTAGAAACTTGTACATGGACAACTTACAACAGGCAGAACCCAGAAATAACCCACATACCTATCAACAAATTGATTAAAAATTTATAGTATACCTAGACCATGGAATAACATTGCACAACAGAACAGAAAGAACTATTAATACATAAGATAATGTGACTGGACCCATAAATTACTGTGGTGAGTGATAGAAGTCATATTTTTAAAAAGACCATCACTAGTACTATTTCATTGATAAAATATTTCTGAAAACATTGATCAGCAGTAATGGTTGCTGCTTGGGAGTAATAAAAGCAGGATAGAAAGCATAGAACACAAGAGGAAACTTTTGAAGGTGATGGATATGTTTACAATTTTTATTGTGTTGAGAACTTCACAGCTCTATACATGTGCCAAGATTTATAAAATTGTACATTTTATTATGTATATGTTAATGTATGCACTTACACTTTACTAAAGTATGCAAAGAAACCACTTATTGGTAAATACGGAGTGCTTTCACCCTACGATTGGGATCACAACAGCAAGTCCAGCCCTGTGGCTTCTGGCTTCTTTTTTTTTTTGGTATCAGGGATTGAATTTGGGACCTTGCACTTGCGAGGCAGGCGGCAGAACCACTGACCTAAATTCCCGGCCCATGTGGCTACTTTTTAATATTGCACCACTGGTTATAGTCGATGACAAAAGTAAAAAGAAATTAAAATGTTCTAATGCAATTTAGTTGAGAAAGAAAATATTTTTTCATTGTATAATGCTGGATCAATCAGTGATCTAGAAGGGAAGGTGAACCTTAATATTTACATATATTGCAACCAAACATTAATTTGAGTTAGGTGAATTTGATTAATTTGAGGTAGTAATAAAATCTAAAGTTTTTTAATTGGACCTCATTAATATTAAAAATTTTGCTTCTCAAGGTAAAGAAATAAAAAATTAGGGCACAGGGTACAAAAATATATGGATCTATATTCTGAATATATCTAGATTCCCATAAGCCAGTAATAAAAAGAAAACCAATTGTTTTTAAATGAGTAGCAGATTTTGTAAGACATTTAGCAAAGTATATCATATAAATGCCCCCAAATCACATGAAAAACTGTTTAACATTATTGGTTTCAGGGACTTGAAAATCAAAACCATCATAACCATCACAACCCTAGAATATCTAAAATTTTAAAACCAACTACATATCTCGAATGCTAGAGAGGACACAGGGCATCTAGAAAATGCTTATTAGTTTTGGGGGAAGTGTTAAATGATACAAGGAGTTTGGAAAACTGCTTGGCAATTTCTCATTCTGTTAAACCTGCACTGGCATAAGGTTCAGGAATCCTGATTTGTTATTCAGTCCTGCTGCAATCAGAAGGAGTGAATTTGAAGATGAGGTTTAATAGGAAAATAATTAAGTACAACACGGGTTTAGAGATTAGAAAAGCAAAGAGAACTCTAAAAAACACAGGAACAACCCATACAGGAAGTAGCCAATGCCGCTAGAGCTGAGACGGAGACCCAGGGAAAAAGCAGCCAGCCTCAGGGGAAGCCTAGCGAGGCCCCTTGAACGGCAGGGGCGCATTGCAGTCATGCACGCCTACCTTGCTGGCTACCCGCCCCTTAGAACTTGTCTACCATCTCCTTCCCAGTCGGCTGGGGAAAGTCACTCAAGGATCCATGTCTCATTGGAGACACCATCCCGCAAAATTTTCCAGGAGGGGGAGCTGCTCCGGAAAGATGTTGGTTACTGGGTATCAGCTTGGAGGGTTGGTATCAAGTTAAGACGCTGGTTACTGGGCATTGCTGCTTGCCCTGTGGGGCAAGAGTCAGGGACTGGAGATGCTGCGAGCGTTGTGGAAGCCAGAGGCTAGGGAAGATCATAGGGCAGAAACCTGAAGTCACCCTGGAAGCCACAAGAGAGCCCCCTTCCCCTTTCTCTTGCAGTGTGTCTCCGGCGCCCTCTATTGACGAAATTTAGCGTCGTGCCAGTTAAAGGAAATTTAAATGGTCCAGATCCATTTTGATACATCAGGCCACATTCATGTACATCCAGCATTCAGTCTCCATTATTTAATTTTGAAAGAAAAACAAAGCTCATATTTATTATAAACAGTTCTTACAGGAATATTCAGCACAACTTTATTCATAGTAGGAATGGTACAGAAAGAGAATGAGAAATAACATGACAGTATCCTAACATTAGATGAACACAGTTGGGTATATTTGCATAACGTTACGCTATACATTTAAGAAGAGACCACATTATGTGTGTGTTAATTTCAAAAATATGTTGGATGAGAGAACCAGGACACAAAACAGCATATTGTATGATTGCACCTATGTGAATTATAGAACAGTCAAAATTAATCCTTAGACCAAGAAAGTAGAATAATGGTGAGTTTGAGCGGGAAGGCAAATGAGAATTAACTGGAAAGAGGAGAAGGTAGCTAATTTTACTGTGATAGAAGAATTTAATGTACTGATTGGATATTAATTAAATGATTGACTGTATAGATTTGTCAAAACTCATCAAACTATACACTACTTAGTATATGCATTTTACTATTTATAATCTTCTGGAAAATGTTATACATCTGTAAAGGTGAACTGAGTAGCATTTATAAAATTAATTGAATATTATAATAAGAAAGAAAAATATGAATTAATTCCAATTTTTCTTATTGAAAAGTTTATGACACAAAGAAATTCCATATGATTTAGGGGTTTTTTTTCTTTCCATTAAGTTTGTTGGTACATTTTCGGTATACAATACAGTTACATTCATCATTGGGATCTTGTACCTTTACATGATGTATCTTAGTTCTTATTTTTCTCCATTCCCCTGCCCTCCGTTCACCCCCTCCACTCTTCCCTATTTACAAAGACTTTGTTTCCATTTTTTCCTTTTCTCATGTTTTCTTTTCCCTTCTTTCCTTCCCCCTACGTCTCCCACTTCCCCTACTCCTTAGAGCCATTTATAGCTAAATGTATCCACATTGAGGTCATACTCTTAAGTGAAATAAATAGGACACACATATGTAAATACCAAATAGTTTCTCTGGTGTGAAACGCTAAAAGTATAAATAAGGATCAAAATGTATAATTGATAATGTAAAATAGGAAGAAAACATATGATTTAGTTTTATTTTAGCTTACTATCACACATCTTCCTAGAACAAAATGCAAGAGGGCTACATTTTTTAAGCATGATCAAAAACCTAAAAGTATGGTACAAACCTCCTGTTATAGAGCGTCTTAATTGCTAATTTTTGGTGGCTGTTGTACCACTGGAAACAGCAAATGAGAATATCTATGTACACAATTTTTATTTCTGTTGAAAGAGTTTTCTTTCAGCCTTCAGACAATAGACAGGGAGAAGACATACTGACAAATACAAACTTCTCTACAACAGAGGAAAAGCAAAACAAGGGCCTCATTTTCCCTTTTTTGGTTATGTGAGGCACATTAAAATGAATCAGAAAAGATTATCCAGGTATAGTGACCTACATGACACACTATTGCCAAGGGGAACAAAAATGAGTTCAATCTATTTGAACAGATTGTCAATGCAGACTGTTTTTTAAAAACTGCTAAGCTGATAGCTTAGAATAATTATATAATTAATGTATCACAGATAGAGTCAGCATAATTTTTACAATATAATGATACAGCTATTAGAATTACAAGACTATGTCCAGCACTCAGTTTTGCAAGAAAAATCATTTGAATTCATTTGCTGTGCTTACCTCTATTTGCTGAGGTGCAAACTTCCACGACATCCTTTTTTGTAAAGAAAAATACGAATGAAGATGGTTTATCAGTTATAAATGATATAAATAAAGCAGTCAAATCTAGTATAAAAATCTTATTTTGTGTAAAAATAAAGCTAAAATTAAGGGGTGGAGCTAAAATTCTTAATATCCCCATGCTTTCTATTTCCAGGAAATGTATGACCACAGTCTGAGTCTCTGTGGCAACAGGCAGAATGTTGTCAGGGTCATGATATAGATAAATAGCTCCTCATATATCTTCTTTTGCATGCTGGTAGAAGGATATGTATGAGAAATGATGTTATAGCTATAACAAAAGATCAAAGCAAAAACAGTATCCTCTTCAGCATAGAAAGTGTTAATAAGCAATAGAAAAGAACAATTTAAATATTTGTGACAATCATTTCCATATGTGATTTATTTTTCTTATTTTTTCTACCAGTGTTTTTCAGAAATTATAGTAAAACTTGAAGATGTCTAATGAACCTCTATAATGGAATGTGAATTGACTTAAGTATATTAGAAAGTGTGTTTATCACAAAAGATTGAGTGAGGCCCATATTTTATTTTTTGCTTTCAAATATGTGAAAAACTAAATGGAAAGATATTTATATTAAAAAGGACATAGCCCCATAGGTTTCTAAGTTAGAAGATTTTCTGGGATTTTAAATTTTTATCCTCAAAAAAATATATTATAAAATTTATGTGTTATTTATAACAAAATCGTCTCTTTTAAAATTAACTTATTTTTTAAATGCAATTTGATTTGTGAGATATAATAATACTCTGAAGTAAAAGTTACCATAGAAAACTTTGTGCATAATAATGTATATTAACATTATTTTAAAATTCTTATCATCTTATTGTATCAGAGAAATGTAAAGATGACAACTAAATCTTGAGCATTCATGTAACATTCTCAGAAAAAATAGGGTAATTCTAAAATATTATTATGCTAATAAAGGAATTCAATACTTCAAGATTCATAGTAAAGTATTATGAAGCAATGTTTATCAAATTTATTTATCAACCTATTATAAAATATGTTATCATTATCTTAGTATAAATTAGTAAAAAGTATAAGATTAAATGGAAATTATTGTAAGGAAAGTGCTTGAAAATGTGGTACATTTGGAACTCTTTAGGTAAAACCTCAAAAACAACTATTATTTAATTTCGTCAACTTCATGCCAAAGAGCTATTTTTGGTTTGACCTCAACTCGGTGATTAATCAAAAGACATCACTGTGGAGCAAGAAAATCTGAATTGATTTTCTTGTCCTAAAATGTTATTATTAATAATATTCTAATAATTATTATAGCTACATTTGTTTTCTGCACAGTATCCTGTTAGTATTTAAATGCATATCCTAAGGCATTTGCTTTCTTAGTGTTTTGACAACCATACTAACATTTTTAAAGTACTTATAAATAAAAACTAGTAATTTATTCCCAAACTGACTGGACTTTTCCATGCTTCACTTCTAGTTCTTAGTTCCTCATTTTAGTTAACAGTTTCATATTGTCAGTTCTTAAAAATTGGATTATTCTTTTTCTAGGTTTAAGAACATAAAATTTATAGCTATATCTTCAAATTACTTCATCCTATTGATCTATTGTATATGAGACTGGAAACTTGATATTATTTTAAGCTGTTTAAATATTTTCTTATGTGTTCACATACCTAAATGCTCATTTTTCTATTGAAGGTGCTTATTTTCTTTATTATTTGTAACATAATTTAAAGAAAGGTGATTAAAAAAACAGAAATTCAGTATTTTTATTTTTTCTATGATGCCTTATTTTATTCCTTTACGCCCACACCTACATCTATGATTTTCACCTTCTTTTTCTGCTTCTTCCTTGTGATAGCATCCATTCATAAGAAGGATTTCTATGTATTCCAAACATTTTTATCAATCTTACTAAAATCGATATAAATTTAACAAGCTGCATCATTTAAAGAAGTGCTATTTGATCAGTCATTTTGTGATTTCTCTTGTTTCACCATCTCCCAAGCACACCACAGACTAGAGACCAGGAACCTTTGGGAAACACCTTAGATCCAGAAAAATAGCTTGCACAACATGTCACTTTTCTATGGATTGCTGGATTAGATTTGTCTGTATGTTTTAAAGTATTTGCACCTGTATTTATGAGCTTTTCTGAAGTATATAGTTGACCTATAATACATATGCCTCACTACAAAAGTCAGATCCTTCTGAGTCTGCCCCAGTGCCCAGTGAATTATGTAGTGTTCTTGCCTGGATGATAGAAATAAGCATTGTTGCTACCTCACTGAGCACCAGATATTGTTCCCTCTAAGACGTTCAGGTGATTTTCCCTCCAACTTCTGGCAGTTTCTATCCATGCATAGACACTGAGCAGTGCATTATCCTATACTTAAGGCAGATCCTCCACAGTGAGCCAGGGCTCTCTTTTTCTCTGCAACTTTCTCTTCTCCAACACTCTCTCTTGCAAACTTTATCTTCTGTGGTCTCCGGTACTGTCAATTCTTCTTCCTCAACTCAAAGAGCCCCTGGGCATTGCTTGGTTTACCTTTCCTTCCAAATTTTCCTAGAAACTCTTTCAAGACAATGAGCTGTGGAACCAAGAAAGTCCAACTGGAAGCCTTCCTCACTTGCTGCAGCCTCTCAGGGATTATTGTTCAGTGCCTCATGCTCATTGTCTTAAAAAAAACATTGCTTTACATTGTGCAACTTTTCTTAGTTGTTTGATGGCACATCCTAGCCCTATTCTGATTTCTTGGTCTGAAGCAGAACTCACAATCTGGTGTATCTGTTTATTATAGATAAATCCTAAATCATGCTTTCCTTCTCACAAAATTTAGCTCCTATAGTGTATTTGATTATGTGAAGTTATCTTTTTTCAAACAGATATATCAACCTATATACAAAGAATACAATTCCATATACCCAGTCTCATTTAACTACTTGGTGGTAATCACCCTTTCATTTTCCTAGTTTAACATAAATATTGAGTTAATTGTTCTCCCATGCCAGTTTAGAGTAAGTGTTTAACAAACTCTTTGAGTAATATAAAAGATGCCTGACTCAAGTGGGCTGATGCATATCTTTGCTGAAAGCATCAATTTATTTCTTCCCTAAGTGGGTGCACTCACTAGGATGTGGGGATCTGAAAGAGATACTTGAACCAAATTAAAGAAGGTTATTATCTATAGTTCTAACTCCTGTATTTGCTACTCATAACATAAAAATTTGCTACTCAAATTTTGAATACATGAATACTTTGAGGAAAAATATATTTTGATTATTATAATGCATTTTCCTTAGAGTGCTTAGTAA
Organism: Heterocephalus glaber; assembly: GCF_000247695.1. Next base: position 3,651,130 of record NW_004624770.1, read on the forward strand.
GATAAAACCTAAAGACATTTTATATGTGCTAAGTAAAGGAAAATTAGCCAGGTCTATACAATATTTTATTTAAAGTACTATCCAAAGACCTCCTTTCTAAATTAAACAACAAAATATAGGAGACTCCAAAAGGACCTGTGGGTACAAAAATGGAATTTCTTGATGCTCTGATAAAAAATAAATGAACATGCAATACAAAATAATAAAATATGGAAAGAGTTATGAATGTGATTTTTAGGACAACTGAGTAGCAATCGTCAAATTCACGTTTTACTCCTGTAATTAGCTACTGTTTACTTTCCATTTAAAAATATCACTTACTTCAGATGTGCACCTGACTGTTGTACATGTGAATAGAGATATGAATATCAAGATTTTCATTTCCAATAATATGCCAGACTAGATACCATAACATTTAACCTTCAAAAAATAATTTAAAATGCTGAATAAAATTGTCTTCTTGCATTGGATATGCACCCTTGGCCTAGAATAATAAATGAGGTTTCTAAATAATTTTCATATGCTTACCTCACATAGCAGAGATTGCTTAAATTATGAGAAATGTCCATTTTATACCCCCAGATAATGATGTAGCTTACATGACATTTAACAGAGACTCATGCTCTATAGTTTCTGAAGCTAATTAATCTTTTATCTAGGAATGCCCTTCTAGAGGCATTCAATGGATTAGGTCTCTTCTTCTGAGAATAAATCATTTAACCATTTACTTGAATGGCTGATTGACAAAGGGATTAACTGGTCACTTTCCTTTTCCCAGAAATCTCCCATTACTCATGAAGGAAATGACAGACCACAGGCTAGAAATTTAACTCCTTCTCAGTGTGCAACTTCTGAGGAGGAACTTGTATCAAATAGATCTTTTACCTTCAGTGTAGGCACAGCACAGCATTTTAAAGAACATTTATATTTGTTATTTAATAAATAAGTAAACCAATTCCATTTGACTATCTAATTCTCAAAACCCTTTTCCATGGATCTTGACATTGTGTCTATACTGTTCCACAAATGCACAAAATCTTTCCAAATTCTCAAATATTTAAAAATATTAAATCTTCTTCCCAGTCATTGGTGTATACAAAAGATCAACCTATCCCAAATGCTTCCTTCTATAAAGTTCACAAATGAACTCTGCTTTGCATTTTAATCTGAGATCTCAGCCGAGTTCCCCAAAAACCACCCCCTAAAATACACTTCCTAGTATCTGATTCTCATCTAATTTATGATTGCTTGCTATTATTCAGATAATTTTCATACTGTGAATATTATTTTTCATGACTAAAACTAAAAATTAATTTTTAAAAATTAGTTTTATTGTACAAAAGAGAGGCATAGACACATAAATCCAGGTTTTGTGGAGCTCTCGAGATTGTAGTTATAATCCACAGACTAGGGAGGCTTGGTGGAAGAGGAGAATGAGACATAAACTTTCAAGAATAAGCAAGATTTTGACTGGGAAAAGGCACAAAATTCCAGGCAGATTTAAGCTCTTAAGTCTCTAAGTTAAAAATCATGTTAAGTGTCAAGTATGATCTGTGAAATACAAATAGGGTGGGAGGATTGTGGTGGAAAGTAAAAATGTTAAGAGTTGAGGTCATGGGGAATCATGAGTGTCTGCCTACAAAACTTAGGTTTTATTTTGTAGGTTATGAAAATTCACTGAGGTAGCCTGTGTAAGATGAGCCTTCAACAGATAGACGAGAGAATTCTCATGTAATGAAATAAAAGATCAAAATAACATTTGTTGGCTCCAGCCAATGTTTTTGGCACTTTTGTGTCTCCTAACACATTTAATTCTGGCCCTTAATCTATGTTAGAAGTCTGATACGTGATATATAAATGTGTAAAATAAAGCATTCATAAAAGCTTTATAATGTTCTCTAAGTCACACGAGCTGTAAGCGAATGGAACTGAAGTTGGAACCTACAGAGCCATGAAAACTTTGAGGAGGCTCTAATGGCAATTTAGGTGAGAGTTAAGATGGTAATGACTAGCATAGCTGTTATGGGGAATTTAAAAGTAGGTGCAAGACTTGTAAGGGTTATTGTTGAAAATATTTGAGAAACAAGAAGCAGTTACCAGACACTAAAATGTCCCTTATGTCTTTATCACGGTGTTCTCAAGTAATGCACTAAAACTCCAGGATTCTTCTGAAAATCCAGCTCTGACAAACCCCTATTGCTATTCCCCAAGTTTTTTTGTACATATGTGGAATCATTGTGAGCACAGGAGTGTGTTGTAGTCTGGAGCATGGTGTCTGCCTAGCAGATGACCCTCATTAAGGTAAATTATTACTAGTGTGAAGCAATTTGTTAATTGTTCATCCATTCTCGATCATTCAGCCTGGAGAAAGAGATGCATTGTAGTTATTGAAACCACAAATCTGTTTAGTCAGCTATATTTGTTCCATAACATCTATATTTCAAAACTGCAGGTAATACATCACAGCTTTTTCTGGGTTTTAACTATTCGAACTTGTCATGCAAAACACCTGCAAAAGCAATAAGCTTGTTGTGTAGGAATAAGATGGGAAATTATCCTCCTTCCTCTTTGCTTTAAATTATACAAATGAGAATCATGGAACATATTAATGGTGGAACAGGAGGGTAACTATAAATCTCAGTGTAGAGGAGGGTCTGATAAAACTGGACCTAAGACTGTGGGTTAGATTTGAAGTGGAAATAGGAGTCGTCTACTCTCTGCCTAAACTGATATATGTTCATGAAATAACACCCCACACCTATTTGAATGTCTTTTAGCAGAGGATAAAAGATGATGAATATGGGTAAGAATGTAGAGAAAAAGGAAATCTTGTACACAGTTGGTAGTAATGCACATTAATGTAGCCATTATGGAAAACAGTATGGGGATTTCTCAAAATATTAAAAATAAAACTCTACCATGGGATTAAGCAGTCCCATAGAGTACTGGGCTTATATCTAAATACTAAAAAGTTTCAGTGAGACAGGAAATAAGAGTTCTGAAGATCTGTGGTTTAGTATGGGGACTATAGGTAAAAATAACGTCTATTGGAAAATTTCCTAAGAGAACAGCCTTTAAATTTTCTCACCAAAAAAAATGGAAAATGATGGAAATGGCAGATTAATTCAACTATTCCACCATATGCAGCAAACCATCAATTTGTACCCTGAAATATAAACAACTTCTGTTTTTCAATTAAAAACATTTAAAAGTCATCCTTTGTGAAGCAATTTGTGTAGAGTTGTATGCATGGGATAGATTTTGATTTAGCACACTCCTTCCATTACATACAAATTTTCTAGAAAAATAATATATATATAGAAAGAGAAACAACTGAATCTCTCTTTTCACCAGTTAGACCCCACCTAAGTAGTGTTCCCATGTAGAAGTTGAGACAGAGAGAGAGCCCGCTCTGGTTGAGCCTGCAGAAATTAAGAGAATAATACAGTATGATGTATAAGAGTGACAGTGAGACACATTATTAGGGCATGGAAAACCAGCAGGGCGATTGTGCCTTACCTGCCAATCATGGCCACCTGTCCATCATGGCCAGCAAACATGCTTAGAACTGCATCGGAAGTGATGTCAGAGGAAAGGTGTAAAAGTAGTGGCCATTGGCCTTCTGGCCACTCCCTTCTTGCTTTTGCAGTGGCCTGCTATGAGTGTAGGGTGTATTTTTGCTTTCTTTTCTTCAGAGCACTTCTTTTTCTTCTTCTATTACCCTTACTTTCTTTTACATTTAAACAAATATTAAACATTTATGTTCACTGGTTGTTCCATCCAATTCTTTGAACAGGACAAGAGTTTGGAAAAGACCGCCGGACAGCCCACCGTCCAGTAACAATAGTTCAATGTGACCCACAAATTGATACAGTCCTAGAAACCTAGATTGTTAGTGGTATAAACAGTATCAATCATATTATGATGGTTTAAATAATAAAGGACCTTAACACCTTCCACAACTGGAAAGGTTACCGGTAATGTGGATTGTAGAGGTGCTATAATTCTGCAATATTTATCCATGATTTTATAATATTACTAAGAAAGTAGCTTATTTCCTTGCATTCAGGTTTTGGGGTTTAGTTACTGCATAAATAACCTCTTTTGTGATAGGGTGACACAGAAATTGGCCGCCAACAGCTCTGGAGCTAGTTAGTTTTTCATTCATATGCAGAAAACATTAAAGGAAGAGAGAGGTGGCAGTAAAGAAAGATCTGGATGGAAATGGAGAGATCCTGTACCTGTATGCATCTCACACAGCCATCCTGTTTTTATATAGCAAAGTTTCGTATCCACCACTAAATTAATCACTGTGGTTAGGAAACAATTATTCTTTAGATCTGATTACCATGTTCATCTTTGAGCCAAAAACTGTGAATAAGAGCATGAACATATTTAGATTGGTTTAGTATATGTGCTGCTGAAGCGAGCACAAGATTGGTTTAAACACTTAATGGTCCATCTTTGGAACTAGATGATTCCCATCTAAATATCAAAATTGGAAAATTCAGGGTCTTTTTGAAAATAGGATGTGGAAATGGGTGCCAGGATATAAATAAAATGTGCTCGGCAGCTAATAAACTTGATTAGTGATGACTCACTTGTGATGAAGGGAACTAAGGGTCACAAAATATTGCCACAAAAATTTCCCACTTGTGGACAGGGCAAGGAAAACTTCAGACACATGTTAAGAGGCCATGAAGTGTTCATTTTTAATGCATCCTGGATCCAATTTTATTTTATTTTAATTTGTTAATAAAAAAGATGTCCTATATTTTTATGCAGAAAAACTGAGTTTTTGTAGTAGTTATATATTAATAACAGCTGTAACCATATTTATCTTTAAAGTTAGAGTGAATGAAAATCAAAAATTAAGGAATATAGAGCAACATGCACTACATTAGCTAAAGATCATAGGTATTACTTAGTATTCAAAGTAATGTAAATTTGATAATCTTTGAATCAATTCTACATGTCTTCATTAAATTTTCACTGCAATCTATGTAACATTTATGTTTTACACATGTCACCAAAAGGTCTTGTTTCCAATTGTGCTTGAGCTTTCTACAGCCAAAAATTTTCTCTAACAACACCTGGTTGATATAACTTCACCCCTAAGTGTAACAAGCTTTTCCCTTTGGTTTGTATTTTGTTTCATGACCCAATTAATTTTAAATTAAGTAGGCTTTATGATGAAAGAACACCATCAAGCTGTCATATAAATAATGTTATAAATAGAATCCCCAAGGATGAACAATGAAATCTGTTACTGCAACTCATTTTTTAAAAGCCAACTCTTCTAAGCATGTTATACATGGTTTTCCTTCCAATCAAAGATTTTACTCTATTTGCAACAGTCCAAATTGTGACGAAAAGCTAATCTTACTATTTCCTGAAAAACAACTTTTTTGTGATGGTATGTCATGTATATTGACCAAATCTAGTTCACACCTTTGAAAATTGTAGTGAGTCTTCAGGTTTATTTACATCATATACTTACACTCGGATAAGCTAGATTTATAATACTTACTCTGGAAGAAGTACGCCTTGATTTTAGAAGAAACTTTTCAATGTATATATTTTTAGTATGTAAAACTTATATCTATACATATATATTATAAATCTTTATATATAATATACATTATAATTTTTGTTAGAACAATTTTAGACTAATAGGAAAAGTATTAAGATAGTACAGAGAGTTCTTATAAATCCTCTACCTGTCTTCCTACTTCCATGTTTATAATTTAAATATACTGTATTATTTTCATTATGTTTATAATTATTTGTAATTTACTTTATATGCTTTGAATTCATTGTTTTTTATATTATATACATTTATTATTATTTATTGTTTGTATATACTTAGCTAAGTAGCCACTTGTTAGTGGCAGGTTATTTTAAATTACAAATGATCAAAAATCATCAAATTTCTGTTCTACATATATCTACTGGTATAGTGATATGACTTTTTCTGTATAATTCATTTTACTGGTAATTTTTAATCATTAAAAAATCCTGCCTTCTTATTATATATCTCAACTCAGTCTACTTGATCTTTTTATATACTGCTGATCTTATTTCATAACAATTCACTTCATCAGTTTGCATAGGATTTTAATTTGTGTTCATGAAATTGTTCATTTGATAATAAAATTTGGGCAACTTTGTGAAAGTTTACATAAAAGCATAAATAAATTACTAATTCTTTTTTTAAATTTTCTAGATAAGTTTGTATAAGATTATTTTCTCTACTCCAAGAAGTGTTTGGAAAACTCATCACTGCGGTCAACATCTAGACTAGAGACTTAGTTTTGGGAATGTTTTTCAATTACAGATTCAGAGTGTTTAATAGATAAGAGAACTTTTTTATGTATTTTTTTTAGTTTCTATGTCTTCATAAATCTGTATGTAAAAACTCTTCTAAGGTTGCATTTTATCTAAATTGTCAAATTTATAGCATTTTATGTTTAAGATTTATAGTGATCTTCCTTTGTTAGTTTCTATTGGTAATATTTGCTTCATTTCTTTCATTTTTTGTGAGATTTTCAAGAAGTTCATTAATTTCCACTAGCATGTAAATCAGCCAATGTTTGCCTTTATTTTGTGCATGTTTTACATTTTTAATTTCAAAGACTTGTGGGTCTTTACAATTTTTTTGTTTCCTTTCTTCTTTTCTAACATGTGCATTTGTGGAATACAGTTCACCCAGAGACTGCTTCTGCTGCATCTTATTCATATTGACATATTTTTATTTTTACTGTCATTCACTTTAACATATTTTGAAAATCCATTCCAATTTCTCTTTTGTCTCATAGTTTATGTAAACATACATTGATTAATTTATAAATGTTGTCAGTGTTTATCTTATGTATCAATCGTTTGTTTACTTTAATCAGAACAAATATCTGATTTTAAATCTTTGAGATTCTGACTTGCTTACTAAATAAAGCACATTATTAATTTTGATAAAAATTTTTTTTCACATGACCATCTGTATTTGGTCAATGCTGTATATAAAATTACACATATTTTTATCATATAAAATTAGAAACCTTTGAATGGCATCATTAATATACTTATGCTTTATCTAATTCAGGAGATGATAGAAATGTACTAACCTCTCCCATTTAGTAAAGTTGTTAGTTTTTCCTTAATTTTTCAATTTATGCTTTATATATTTAAATATATGGTATTAATTGCATACAAACTAGAATTATTATACTTCCCTGTTGTAAGGCTATTTTATTAATATAAAATGATACTACTCACTTACGTAAAATGTCTTATCTGTAAGTCTATTTTACAATTAATTTAGTGTTGAAATATTCCAGCTTTTGTTTAAATTATTTTTATGATACAGCTTTCTTTTCCCATTCTATTTCAGTTACCTATGTTTGTTTTTTAAGATGTATTTTGTAATCAGAACTATACTTCTTCCTGCTTTTCTTACTGTTAATTTTTTTCTGGTCACATAATTTTCACTGTAGTTTTTAGTCCATTGAGGTTTCAGTACTATTGTTTTATTTATATATAATTTTAATGCTATTATCATTTTTAATTTATTACAACAGTTTTATTTCTTCTTGCCTTTTATAGGATTAGTCATGTATTTTATGATTCTATTTTCAAGTTCTATTTTATCATATTTATATGGAAATTCTTTTATCATTATTGAAATTACCCTAAATATTATGATTAAAATTTTTTACTTACCACAATTTACTATGAATTATTCTTTTTACGTCTTTCCAGACAGCACCTCTTCAACCAGTCTTTGTTCCTATTCCATCTGTCTTTTCTTTTTGATGCCAATAACGTCTATATTAGTCCTCTGCATCAGGTCTTCCATAACACTTATACTTCCTTCCCCTATATATGTCCCCTATTTCTCTAAGCATATTCCAATTTGAACATTTATATTGTAATTGGAATTACAGATCCTTTCTTTCATCTGTTATAGCACAGTAGTTGAAATATAGATTTTTTTTTTTGTTAAGGATCTTTGACCTCTTTACTCTACTTTTATAATAAAATTCCTTTTTTGATATCTATTTCTTACATACAATAGTAAAAGTTTATTTAAAGACTACATCAAACAACCCTGATACCCGAATCTCATTATGATATATTAATACTCATTTTTTCCATTATAGATCTGTTCCTATTTGGATACTTTGTGCCTTTTGTGGAATATCAAGCATATTATATAAAATTACAGATTTTCTGCAGTAACTGGAAAGGTGGTTCAAGAATTAAGAGGACTAAACCTTTGGTTTCAGACTTTGTGAAGCTCATACTATTTCCTGAACATTTCCACTTCTCAGGGGCATTGGTTAGGGTTCTCCAGAGAAACAGGGTCAATACAACATATATGCATAATTATGCAAGAGTACTTATTAGGTAGGCTTATAAGATCAGAGTTGGGAGAGTCCATAGTGGCTGTCTGGGTGTTGCAGAGCCAGAGGATCCAGCAGCTGCTCAGCTAAGAAAATGGAAGCAGCAAAACAAGAAGGAACAAGGATGCAGCACCAGTCTGAGATCAAATGCCTGGAGGCTCCCTGGAGAGTCACTGATCTAAGTCTGTGTTGGAAGCTTGAAGAAACTGGAGACCGATTTCCAAAGGCAATGGGAATAAAAGATGGACTCTAGCAGAGTGGAGGTCTCCAAAAATGTGAGACACTACCCTCATCTCCCTTGATCCAAGCTAGAGGCTTATTATTTGGTGGCACTCACTTACCAAAGTGGGCCTCTCTCCACTCAGTTTGCTGGTCTACCTGCCAATCATCTTGAAAACACCTCACAGATGTGCCCAGAGCTGTGCTTTACTAATAGGCCAGGTGTTTCATAATCAACTCAAGTACACATATCATGATTAATACTGGGGATCCAAATGTATCTGGGGTATTTGCACAGGCCACTTTCCCTTGCTACATCCTGACCTCCGGTGTTAATACCTCCGCTATTATTGTAGCAAAATAACTCAGAATGGATTTCCAATCTCTTTTACTTGGCACTTTTAGAGAATCTTTAATTGTCTTGAATGGAAGACTAATTCTTTGTATGAACTAACATTTGATTTTGCCTGATATGATGCACTGAGAAAGACCCAATACGGCTTCTGCATGTGCAAATCAAAAATGTACAACCTAAATCCAATGTTGAGGAAGCATCACACAAACTCACTCTGGGGAAAATTTTACAAAAGAATCCAAGTATTCCTCAAAACATCAGGGCTATCTAAGACAAAGAGAAGGTGTGCAGTTATTACAGTTAAAAGGTAAATAGAAATATATGACAGCTAAAGTCAACATTTAGATTCTGAATCAGGAAATATAAAACTCTATAAAAAACAAGATTGGGAAATTGACACAATATAAATATGGGCCACAGATTAGATAATAAAGTAGTATATCAATTTAAAATTTTAAATTATCTTATTTTAATAATTACACTATTATGCAATAAAAATCCTTATTTTTTAGAATATGTGCCCTGATATATAAAAGGGAAGAATAGTACAAGATAGATTCATGAATATACCATATATATTATGCACACATTTTTATGAACATACAAACACAGAGAAGATATAAAGAAAGTTAATTAAGCCAAGGGTCACAAATAAATAAATTAATTTGGGTAATGGATATATGTGACTTTTTTGTATTATCTTTGCAAATTTTTTGTAAGTTTGATATTAGATTAAAACAATAAAGTTTCAGAAAATATAAAAGAGCTCAATCCCACCGTAAATAGAAGGTGGCACTGCACTTATTTTAAAGCTATGTTATATGTAGACTGCAAAAGCAACTATAAAGCCCTAACCTTGATCAGCTTTTCCTTAGATTGACTCAATTCCCACACTAAAGGTCAGCAAAAAAGAGGGAATACAGAATTACATAACTAAAACAAAATTTATTATATATATAAATTATACAATCATTTTAAAAAGCAGAGACATTTTCAGCTGGATACAAAGCAAATAATTTATCTCTATTAGACATGCAACACAAGTTAAAATTTTTTAAATTAAAGAACTCCCTGTTTTCTGGAGTCCTGATTCTGAAGGATTAGTCAAAGAACATGAGAAAGGGTAATTATATTGTCTAACCTGAGTATTGAAGAATTATTTTATAGATACATGTATGTGTTCTTTTTAAACTTCTTTAAAAAGTATTGACTAAATAAAAATGATAAATGTAATTTTTGTTTGATATTTACTTATACCATAAGTTAAGGTGCTCTTTTTAACAAAAGGAACACAGAAGACAGTCTTCATATTACAAATATATTATTGTAAAGTTCGTATATTGTTCATGAAATGAAATCTGGTTAGTCAGAAACTGCTACAAAAAAACCACAGAGATATATAGCTAAAATGTCAACAAAAGACATCACATGAAATATGAAAAATTCTTGACTATCCAAAGAACAAAAAAGAAAGCTAATGAAAAAATAAATAAAATAAAAGAATAAGAGAATTTGAGACTATCCAATTAAAAGAAAAAGAGAGCAAACAGAAAAAAAAGAAGAAAAAATATTTCTGATAGAAGTAGCTGTCATAAGTCTTATAATCACAATACATTAAAACTCTAAAAATCTTAAATGCTCTACACAAAGTGGCAAAAGTCTCAAATAGTCACAAAATAAGAAATGAGCATGAAAAAGCATATCCAACATCATGGGTCATCGGTATTTGAGCTTTGGGGTTTGTCTTCTTGGTTTTATCTGCAGCTGGTTCAGTGCACGATTTCTTCAATGACAGGGACTGTGTCTTCACCCAGATTTTAAAATCTGTGACCAGTGAGCAGTTGAAATATAATCAATACTCAAGTGAGTAAACCACATGGCATCAAACATGGCTGAATTAAAGAAAAGGAAAAGAATAAAAGCAAACTTGAAAGGAGAAGGAAATGCTACCCAGTGAGAAGACAGCAATCCTTGTCCTGGGACTTCTGAGAAGCAGAGGGGCTGGCAGACAACACAGCTCCCTCCCTGTTGCGTGCTTGGCAAGGCCAGTCTGTGCTCCTTGTTTCTGATGAGTCACTTAGCACATTTACTCCACTCTCAAGATGGATCTTGCTTTAAATCACCCTTAAAAAGAAATAATAAATCAGAAGCTGCACTCCTTAAAAGGAGCTGCAGATTCATTTTCTGCTCTTTTTCAACTCTTTATTTTCTTGCTGAGAACACAAATCATGAAGTTTTTGTACCAACTTTTGTTTTTAGGCTTTCAAAAGACAAATCTTTACTTAAGAGATTCTAAAACATGTTCCACCGAAAGAGATCTGTGACACGGTTTGCTTTTTAGTCCTCCGTAGCAATTTTATTAAATGCCCTCCATGTCTGTGACTCTCAAACTGAAATTCTCTTTCTTCCATAGTTTTATCATGTTTCATCTTGGTTTGGGCTCTGTCCACTTCCTTCACTGAGTTTGTATTTTCTCTTTTTATGTCAAAAGACCTCATACACTATTGTATGGAAGTTGTAAATTACTCTAAATTAGTTTGAAAACATGAGACTCATTTTGACACAGCATTGAGAATCATTATCATCCACGAGTCAATATATACAAAATCTTTCAGAGCACTTGTGAATCCTGCTGTGTTAACTTCAGTAACATCTATTTTTTTTTAATTGGATGTCTTTATCTTTTGCTGATTTATGATTTTTGTCCTTAAAATCTAAAACTCGATTAGTTTAAGTTCTTTCCTCTGCAATTCTTCCTTTAGATTCTCAAATAATTTTGCCTTTAAAATATAATCTACTTACCATAAATCACTTCAAAACAAACACACCAGGGAGCCTGGGAAGATCAGCTAATCTTATGTGTTGGGCATAGCTATGAAGCATAGGTGAATCAGAAGAGTCTTATTTACTATTTGCTAAATCTTAACTGATATTTTCTATTTTGTTTTCTATACTGACTTCAAAAGTGTAACAGAGTGTATGCTGGATTAGTCAAGTTTCATTACTATGAAAAAATATCTAAGATAATCATCTTAAAAGGAGGAGAGATTTATTCTGGCTCATGGCTTCTGAGATTTTAGTCAATGGTTGGCTTGTTCCTGTTGTCCTTGGACCAGTAGTGGCATACACAACATTCAGGATCAACATGATGGAGGACCTGCTCACCCCATGGTGACAGGGAAGCAGAGAGCACACACTTAATGCCCAACTCCATCTCCTAGACCTCCCTAAATATTCTACCATCTCCCCATAATGCTACAGCTGGCAAGCAAGCTATTAGGACATGAGTCTTTGGAAGACATTTAGGATCCAAACCATAACAGATAGCTACATGAAGGGTCACATTGTAACATTTTAGTCTACCATTTTGTAAGATGTGTACATATATAAATAATTGCTTATATAATGAGTATTTTCTTTAAAATGTTTTTATTTTTATTTTTTGAGTTGCTGAGGAGCAAACCCAGGGCTTCAAGCATGCTAGGCAAGTCCTCCATCACTGAGCTAGTCCCTCCACCTTGCTCAGAATATTCTTAATGAGAGGCTCCACTCCCTACACAAATTGTGACTATCATTAGTAAAACAGACTATACTTTCCTACATAACAAAATGTCTCTATATGCATATAACAGAACATGTGCTATGTTTTCATGAGCTTTTGAATAAAACAAAATATTAGTATTTTAATGGCTCTTCTTACAGCAGACTTTAGGTATGTTTTTACCTCAGATATTATGATGTCTTTTGGATAGTTGTGACATTTTGTTATAGATGACAAGATGCTCTCACTACATGGAACAGTAGATCTCTTTGCACATGCAATCTATCATCTAAAGTGAAATAAATGGCTTTCAACAAGAGATTTAATCATAAGCTAAAGAGAAATGGAAGTTTTAAAGACAAGATTTACACACAAGAAATGGAGCCAGACCTGGAGTGAAGGATGGGGCATGCTGAATGTAATGTATCCAGCATGATTATACAATGTTAGATTTTCCTCATCAAGATCTGATGATCAAAGGATTGATCAATATTTACTACTGACAGTCTTCAGCTGGTTAAACTCAAATCCACTTGTGGAATTGAGTCTCTTGTTTAACTACTGGTTCCCTAGAAGGTGACAAGGTATATAGGGCAATGAAAAGTAAATATCAGCAGGCCAAACTACTAAATCCTTGTGAGTGAAAGAAGGAAAGATCTATGGATTATGGTAGAAATAGACTCTCCATGACATTTCATAATAATTTAGGAATAACCCAGATAAAAAGCAAAACACATGATTACCCAAGCATATCTACAATCTTACACTCCCTTCTCTCTCTCCCCCTGGTAGCCCTAAGAGAGCCCTGAAACTTTGAGTGCTTAAGATGGCTTTGAATATTTCCTTTTACTTCTCTGAGAATGTTCTATTTTTGGTTTTAAAAAACTTTAATAGCTGATTAAAGAACCCAAACCTCTTTATAAATAATGCATAAAAGTCTAATAATCATGTCTATTTATCTTCTCTTATATAGTGTATTACTGTTCTTTTTAATTAGAATTTTTCTGAACATTTAAATGTTAAACTCAGAGCATAATGGAGAGGTCAATTTACATCATCTCTGCACCCTACTTTTCCAACAAGTCATCCACCGGTCAGGAAAGAAGAAAATAATCCCATTATAGGATTTCCTCTCCCAAATTATCCTGGCCACTGCTAGCCAGATGCTCTGCCATAAAGTAGTTGATTATAAAATATTCATTACAGTTTTTCCCCTTTATCTGTGACTTCTCTTTCTCTGTCAATCACAGTCTGAAAATGTTAAACAGAAAATCCCAGAAATAAACAACGAATTGTAAATTGTTCACCATTCTGATGAGTGTGATGAAGTCTTGGGCCAGCCCACTCTCTCACCCAGGATGTGAATCTTGCCAAGTTCTCCACCCTGCATACACAACCTGCATGCTAATCCGGTAATATCCTCCTCTGCTACCAAGTGGGCTATCCTGGATTGGCTTATGTTCAAGCAGTCCTTGCATAATAGCCTAACACTAGGCCCAATGCCTCGGCCGTTCGTCTCATTTCATCGTGTCACATGGGCCTCGTGTCTTTCCACGTCATCACATGATGAAGGATAACTACAGCCCAATAAGATATTTGAGAGAGACACCATATTCACATAACTTTCATTACAGTGTGTTGTTATAATTATTCCAATTATCATTATTAATCTTACTCTGTAAGTTAAATTTTATCATACTTATATATGTATAGGAAAAGCACAGTACATATAGGATTTGGTACTGTCTCTGAATTCAGGTACGCACTAGGGGTCTTGGATAAAAGAGAACTACTGTACATTGTTCCAAATCCTTCCTTTGGCCAAACTAAGAAGAATCTTCTTACATGAATGGTTTATATTATCTTTTCTGAAGAACCTTACATACCTTGAAATTCAATTAAATTATTTAACTTTTTGAAAGGCTGCTGCTAAAACCACAAACCCATATCTAAAGGTGAAAGGCCACTTTAACCTTCTACTGTGCCAATTAAATTAATGAATGCAAAGAAAAACTCCCCCTAAAAAAAAACATGGCTAAAATCTGATATAATTAGATTTTCCTAAAGATGCATGAATTTTAACAAGCCTTTGACAGTTTCGCCTGAGGTCTTCTATTTTTTTCTTCCCTTCTTTTTTAAAACCATATAAAGTGTCTTCTATCTTTTTCACAGCCTGTTGGCATTGAAACAAATATCTTTGGATTTCAAGAACTGTGAACTCACAAGGGAAAGACCCAGATTAAACTGGTTATATCTGTCAAATGAAATTCATATGGTATAAAATAATTTGATTAGAAAAATACATCAAACCAGTTGCTGTAATTTCTGAATGGGCAGCAATATTTACTACAAATGTGGTATTTGATGGTAAAAAAAGGTAATAAACTACCACGTGCTAGAGTGCATATTTCATTGGATCTTTTATCTAATTCAGTTTTGTGAGTTTCAAATCCCTAACCTTGCATAATACAGGAAAACTAACATTCAAAGCAATCTTTATGAACAATTTTTCTGTTTCATAGCTTCCAGATAAGAGCTTCCATCTGCTACAGAAAGCCTCTGTCAACAGAATGCACTTGATCAGAGTTTTGCCAGTTATTAAAGGACAAATCACAAACTTGTGATTCCAAGTCATCTCTTCCATTTTCTGTTTGCAGCTTATACAATTTTCATATTTTCAAACTGCAACAATAGTTTAATTTTTAAAATATGTTTTGGGGCACATTTTGTGAGAGTATTAGAGGAGATTTGCATTTTTTCTGTTCTTTCAAGGCTCATAAATGATTTTACCATCTTCAGCTTCCTTAAAGGAAATGTAGCAATGTCTTTGCCTATATAGTGATTTATCATTTGTAAAATTTTTTACCTAGCTCCATACAATTTACTCAGTGGAGTTATGCAACACTCTGATTAGTCCTTCCTCACTCTCTGAAGCAAAGATGATACTACTGTTGTTAGGCAAGGATCAGACCTCTTGTGAAGATTTGGAAAACCCTGACACAATTGAAATAAAATCCCTTTTCTGTAAGTGAACATGAAATCTTTGATAGAATGATACATGACAAAGATCCAAAAGTTTTTCCTCATCATTTCTTTATAAAGTAGCTCTAGTAAGGTGCTAGGTGAAGAAAATAAAAATAATCACCTGTGAAAAAATGCATTTCTTCAAATGTGGCTTTTTTTTTTGGATCCTGAAAGCATTGTGGTAAAATCTAATCACATTGATAGTCACACATCACTATAAAGAAAATCCTAATTCAGTAATGTATGATTTAATTGTATAGTATATTTAAACATCTCAATTTCTGTCAATATTATTATAAATACAAGAGGGAGCTTAGAATCAAAAAGTGGACCTTTTGGATTGGAGATGTATCCAAGTGATAGGGCACTCATGTAGCTCATACTGAGCCCTGAGTTTGATCCCTAGCACAGAAAAAGAAAAGGAAAACCCAAAGAAGTAATACAAAGTACCTCTCCCTGTAGAATCTCTGTCATTCCTGTGTAACTAAATCTGTTCTGCGTAAAATCTGACCTATTTAACAACACACCATCTGTTCTAGGCTGTTCCTTGTCTAGTCACTAGTCACATCCCAACTTTATGTTCTGTCCTATTCAAGCTATTTTGGTTATAAAATTAATTGTATCCATCAACTCGCTGCATTTTAATACATGACCACTCTGTTAAACAAGCTCTGCCTTCCACTGTCTAATTGTACACATTGCTATTATTATTTTAATATAGATTTTTATTTCCAGCAAAGCAATATGTATATATTTCTCATTTTAATAATCTAATGAAATTGTATGGAAAACAAACTTATTGCCTTTCCCCACCTATGACACTCACTCAATTCACAGGTAAGCATCATTACTGATGGGACCAGAGAAAAGTGAAAATGAAGGAACTTTCTGCTAATAGAAAAAATACTGTCACAGAAACTTAAATATAATATATTTTTATTTCTTTTACGGTCTTTTTTCAACTTATTTGGTGTTTTGTTTTCATTTGTTATTTGATGTTAAGAAAAATTAAGAACAAATGCTTAGCATGAATTTTGCCACTCATTTTGATACTATGCACAAAAGTATTAAATGCAAATATATAATCACTTACATCTTCTTAGTATAATGATAGAAGAATTTTGTGAAATTAGTAAATGTTCATATTATGACTTTAAAATTTTATAACTAAACAAGATAATATTATAATTGTATAATTAGTATAACTACTGTCATTTTTTTCACTAGATATAATAGCTGATTTATTTGCTTTGTTTTCTCTTAATTTAATGCTCAAATATTCAATGTAAATTTATGAACATGGAAAATAATCAGTATTTTTTGGATGGACCTGGATTAGCAACTCTCTAAACTTGTTACATGCATTCTCCAGGACTTTGTTCTATAGTGCCCTGGACTTCTCACCTTTCTTCTGTGTGAAAGCATCTGTTTCCTGGGTATACTTTCTCCTCCTTTTTTCCAGTTTATACTACAGTAAAAGCACTGCTCAGTTCCTAACTATGGAAATACGAAAGGTAAATATTGTCGGGAAACCTACTGGGCTCCAAATATGTTTACTGCTGAAAGTTACTGGTAATTTGGGTAAAGTATTCAAGGGAGAAATCAGTTTCTATCTGAATATAGAAGACAATGTTCCATTACTTTCTAACTTCAGATGTTACAGTTAGAAACGCTCTTTTCTCAATACCAACTGCTGATATATAATTAATTCTTTTCATCCTTGAAAACTTTATGATGACAGGATTTATTGCCTATTGTTATTCTAAAGATGCTCTTCTAATATCATCTTTTTTTTTTTTTTTTTTGGTACCGGGGATCAAACTCAGGTGCCTGCGCTTGCAAGCCAGGCGGCGGAACCACTGAGCATCTTTCTTGCATTGCTTTTGGCAAAACAAAATCTGCTGCCAACATTATATTTATTTCTTTATGTATGGCAGGTCTTTTCATTCTCATTGGTTTCAGGAACTCTGATCTTTATGATACCTAGTCTAGTTTTTGTTTTGTTTTGTTCCTTTGTCTGTGGTTTAGAACTGTTTCTACTTTTTACCAAACAGAAAATGTTCATCTATTATTTCTTTAAATATCTTATGTTCTCCCTTTCTCTTTCTCATTTCAGAAATTCCAATTAGATGTGCTTTGGTCTACTGTAAGTTGCCCTACATCTTCCTAATGCTTTGTTCATTTTGTTACATTTCCTTTTTTCTCTGTGCTACATTCTGCCTAGTTTCCCTTGTTATATCTTCAAGTTTACTAATCTCTGCTTCTGTAATGTATAATCTGTTCATCTCCCTGAATATACAATTTCATCTTAGATATTTTAGTTTTCATTTTAAAAATTTGATTTGCATATTTTTTATATCTTCCCTGCCTGTTCTTAACTTTACAAATACATGGATACAGTTAACACATATTTTAATGTCTTTGTTAATTCTAAAGTCTAAGTCAGTTCTGAGTCCATTTTGAATCCTTTTTTTTAACACAATAAGAATTTTTTTTTCCCTCTCTTTTCATGCCTATTTTTAATGCATTCTCAGTATTGCTGAGTGCTTGCTATGCTTTGATTGCTATAAAAGACTATATTCTCAGTTTTTGTTCTGTGATGAGGGTTAGTTATTTTTCTCTTTGGGGGAGTAGTAGTGGGGATCAAACGCAGGGCCTCATCCATACTATATAACATTTTACAAATAGGTTACACCCTCAAGCCACTTGTTCGGTTACTTTAAAAATGATTTAATCCTTTTGTTCTTATTTTCAAAGGTTGCTAATTAGAACTGGAGCAAACTCAGTCTAGGACTAATTTTTCCTCATAACAAAAGCAAAATAGTTGTGTGTACTCTGTTGCATTCACTACAAATCTGGAGATTTCCCAGATGATGGGAACGGGCACTGTGCCCAGTTGTGTGAGCATAGGCACTGTCACATCAGGTCTCTTCGGGGGATTCTTTCCTGGCTTCACACTGCCTCGTGCAGACACACGAATCTGCCCTCAGCTGAAGACCTGAGGAGCCCTTTGCAGATTCCCAAGGTCTTCCTCTGCACTTCTGTCGCCGCCTCAGAACCCTGTCCTCACGTCTGTCTGGATTGCTCCATCCAGACCCTCGGTTCCTTTCTTCTAGTCACCCTGTCTCCCAGGCTCTACCTGAGTTCCTCATCCCCGTGTCCCTTGTTGCTTGGTGTGCACTATCTTATCTTTGTTGGTACATAGTTTCAAATATTTTGTCCTTGTTTCTGTGGTTTGAAGGAAGAGAGTAACTCATATTTGTTGTTGGGCCATTTGAACCAAATTCAGAAATCTTATCAAGCATTGCTCATGTTTTTTTATATTATTATTCATTAATTTTATTGGTACATTTTAGGTATACGATATGATGACATTCATCATTGGGAATTTGTACCTGTACATGATGTATCTTGGTTCTTATTTTTCCCCATTCCCTTGCCCTCCCTTCAACCTCCTCATCCCTCCCTATATATAAAAACTTTGTTTCCATTTTTTCCTTTTTTCATATTTTTTTCTTTCCCTTCTTTCCTTTCCCCTACACCTCCCACTTTCCCCTTTCCTTCACCTTTGGACTTTTTTTCCCTATTTCACATTATCTATTATACATTTTGATCCTCATTTACACGTTCAGTTTCTCACACCAGAGAAACTATTCAGTATTCCAGATTATTTATTTATTTATTTATTATTTATTTGGGATTGAACCCAGAGACTCACACATGCTAAGCACTTGTACTAGCACTGTACTATCACTGAGCAACACCCCTACCAAAGGCTTTGTTCTCTATGCATTTTTCCCCATGAAATTGGTGCCTTATGCATGTAAGAATTAATTTGCCTTTGTTTCATACTTTTTTCATTTCTTCCAGTAGGCAAATCATTTTATTGTTTTGATATTTTCCCTCCATCCTGAATTCATTCATAGTCACAATCCTCTATTCATATAGCAGGATTTGCTGTCAAAGTCAAAATCCTTGAAGCTCTCTGGGAGTGTGCCATGAAAACCAGTTTGCTCCTTAGTTTTCCTGTCCTGCCTTAGTCCTAGCTTTCTTTTGTAAGCTAAGTCAGTTAATACTCCAAAGTAAACCACGGAAATTTGTTTTTCATGATTCTGGAGGTGGAAATCCAAGAAATATATGGTTGCTAGTTTGACATCTGCTGAGAACTCTGATGGTTGATGTTGATTGTCAGCTTACCTGAGAGATTACTACATAACACTCTGAAAATGTCTGAGTGGGTGTCTTTGTTGTTTTTCTTGTTGCTGAGACAAAATACCAGACTCCCAAAGTTAAGGGAGGAAAAATTGATTTAGCTCACAGTTCATAGAGGTTTCAGCCCATAGTTGGCTGCTCCAAGACAGGGTGGCATGGCAGACAGGCATTGCAGAGGAGAAACAATTCACGTAAAGCAGGGCAGGCAGATGGCAGCAAGTAGCAAGCAAATGACAAGAGACTAATGACAAGTGGCAATAGCAGCTTCTTTCTGTCCCTTATATTTCATCAAGGCTACCAACCTGTAGCACAGATAGCACTCACACCAACAGTGGATCACTCTTACTCCTACCCAGAACTATGACAAACCAATCAGTGGACTAATTTAGTGATCACACATCCTTGATCCCAGCATCACACACTCCAAATCCAGCCACTGATAGTTCACATGAGGCTCTGACAGTAGGTCATGGGTATGTGACTTTGGGACTATATCTCATCCTTGACCCCTTGCTCTCTTGCATTCTTCCTTCTGCTCTGCTTCCTCCCTTGCATGAAATGAACAGTTTTGCTCCTTTCACCATGATTTTTCTGCTTTGCAGCTTGCTGACCATAAACGAAATCTCTGAAACTGTGAGTTAAAACAAACCTTTCCTCCTCTAAATTGTGGGCATCAATATTTTGTAACAGCAATGGGAAAACTAGCTAGTACAAACTCACTCTCAGATTCATAGACAATATCTTCTAGAAGTGTCCTCATATGATGGAAGGAGTAAGACAGATTTCTGAAATTAGTGTCTCTTTTATAAGTAAATAAATCTCATTCCTAAGGGCTTTACTCTCATGACCTAAAAACTTCAACCTTCTGATTCCATTACATTGATGATTGAACCTCAACGTGTGACTTTTGGAGACACACAGCATTGAGATCATACCAGTCTACCTTTCTAATTCTATGTTGAAATCTTTATGACTTCTTGGAAAGGAACAGAGCAAACTATAGTTTGCTGACCATAATTTATTAGATATAATAACCCAATTTTCAGCTCTCACCTCTGATATCTTTTAATCGGGAAAGACTACTATGTTGGAAATTAACAAACTTTCTTTTCTTTCATGAGTATATGAGCAACTTTACTTCCCAACTTCTGTTTAATTCCAGTCAGAGGAATATGAGACACATGACGTGCAGCACCTGCAGACTAGAGCAATAATGAAGACCTTGAACCATTCTGCAGTCTCTGTGTTTGCATGCTTCAGAGGAGCCATGGGGGTCTAACATTTCTCAGACCCCATATCTGAGTGACACTGTGAAGCAAAGTTCCCCAAAACAAAGTCCCCCTAAACAAAGTCCCCCTACAGTGGATTTGGCATGAAAGGGAAATGTGATGTCACATATAAGCCTTGAGAGGTGGAGGGCATTTTACATATACATTGTAAAATATCCTGACTCCCAAAGACAGTATTGAATATCCATAGCATCTGTGTCTTCCTAATTGTTATCAACCTCTACTATTGTTTATATCCAAATATATCTTATCTGCTAAGGGATTCCAAGCAGAGGCATTGGATGTATCCAAAGTTACTCAGAATACATTGGCTGAATAGATGAATGACTGAATTTAAATCTTTCAGCATAACATATTAAATGTATTTGATGCTTATAATTATTATAACCATATGATTTAAGATGATGTAGACACATTAGCAGTAAAAACAAAACAATTATTTCATTCATTCTATAATACTTGGGGGGGAAATGCCTAACTTATCTTTCCTTTGGCTTTCTCTATTTTATTTATTTAGGAAGGATATATTGTATACCTAGCAATCATATTCTGTGCTTCTTCATAGAATATTGTCCTAAGAATACAAAAGAAAATTTGAATTCAATTCTAAGACTGACAACCTTATCTGGGATTTCAGGGAAAAAACTGGTGTAATAGACTTTATTAGAAACGTATTGCAATATCTTTTCTAATCTTGCTGGAATGATTGTAAATGCTATTTTCTGTATTGGATAGATAATCTCCATATATTAATATATTTGTCTATGAGTTATTTGTTTAGACACTATATAGGCATAAAGGTCTAAATATGTTAGTTCCAAAATTTCATATGGTAGAGTTTTTTCTCTATTTTCTTCTACTCCTTCTCCTTCTCTATTCCATGGAAGTTGACTCTTAGTACAATAAAATACTGATTTATTTTTCAACAAGATTCAAAATTAGTTTGGCTAACAAATTTTGATAATCTCGCCTTCATTATTTATTTCTTATATAAAATTGTAAATGCTTACGAATGACTACTACAGCATATCTTCAAATATCTGAACCCAGAAAAATCTTGCTTAAATTAGTTCACTTCATAATTACTTATATACCTATTCTACTTTCAGTATTTATTGATGACACATTATGTGCACGTTGCTTTTCTAAGTGCAAGGGATGTAAAAAGGGGAAAAGTAAAGGCAAAGTTCCTTCCTTCATAGAGATTGCACTCAGACTGTGACAAATACTATGGATAAAAAGAACTGGGGAAAATGAGGGAAAGAACCTGAAGACAAAACAAATGCTGCTGATGGAAAAGACAATGATGTTAATGGCATTTCCCCAATTTAATGCCCTAACGTTTTACTTTAGGAATGACAACCCGATAGACTCTGTAAAATAAGAAATATACACACATCATAAAGCACTTCAGTCTATTTTCATGAGCCTACTTACCTGCCTGGTGTTTTGAAGTCTGACATTAAATATGGGGTAACTCCTAACTGTTCCTGTGACAGGTATTCTAAGTGTTGTGTATAAAATGCATCTAGAGAGATAGATAGACAGATAGATAGACAGACAGATAGATAGATATCCATTGCACAGATTATTTGAAAGCTAAAAATTTTAAATAATTAAAGGAACACCAAGGGATATAGTGTTAAATCCAGAAATGATTTTATATTTTTATAATTTCAGCAAGTATGTCAGGCATCACATGCACATAACTGCATGTACCTCCCAAATATCACACATTACTTGATATCATACAGTAAATATTCTTCAAGTTTTGTAGTTTTCTACAATGACTGTTATTTTATTTAAGCTGGCATCAAGTGATCAAATCTAGAAGAATAAATTCAGAGACATTTTCATTCAATTATTATATTTCTGCATGGTTTGGTAACATGTCTTTTTGGAATACGAGTTTTGACCTGAGGAAACTTAATGTTTATTTTCAACCTGCTGATTTCTTGACTGATTTTATCCAAGTCACATAACCTCCTGCTCGAGTTTCCTTATTTGAAAACCAGAGATAAGAAGAGTTTCCTGTTGTTACCATTAGGATCAAAGTGTGAGTAGCTCTAAAGACTTGGTGTACAGAAGAATCAAGCCATGGGAAGACAATATCACAAGACACAGTAAGTTAAAGCTCATCAGGCCCATGAAGTACTTGCCCTCTATTGTCAAAGCAATTTATGCCCCAAGTCTCAGTAGTTACTTAAAGCTTGATTTTTTTTTTCCCAAAGGTCAGAGTCAAGTCATCTGTTATGTTCTGATGCGATCTCACTCTGATCCTTTGTCTGGAATTTTAAAGTCAAAGATAAAAACAAGTTGATAGAGGACAGCTGCATTATGAGTAGCAGAGGTGGCTGAGCATTCTGCTCCCTCCAGAACCTTCTCTGTCCCTCCACTATCCTACGTCCAGCATCTGTGTCAGTCTCCACACTTACACGGGCCACTGACTTAGAGAGCATGTATCATGTGTCCACAATTTTGTAAATGCTCAGGCATGTTTGTGGTCCTTGTGTATATTGTCTCTTTAATTTAGGAAACTTAATTTCAGATGAGAAATCAATGGTAACATGTGAAAGATCAAAATTACTCAGAAAGATAAGCTAAGAGTTCCTAATATGGATGATGACTCTCAAAGGTGCTATTAGGGTATGTTGTTGTTAAATGTGCAAGGATAAATTATGTCTAGCCATCCTATTCAATTCCACTGTTAATACTACTTCTATAACTTTGCATCTTTTCTATAGCTGCCTTTTCCCATCTCTATAAATAAACTAAAGATCTTCTCAGCTTTCCAATTTGAACAGTACATTAAAATTTAATTTAAAAATATACCTTTAGTCATCATCACATTCTTTTTTTCACAAGTTTCTAACACAGCAATTTTAGACTACAGAAGACTTCACACCTTCCTTTTATTACAAGTATCTTAAATTTGAAATTTGTGTCCTAAAATAAAATATGAAATGCATAGATAATAACCAGCATATCATACTTAAAAATCAACAGAAAGGCCTAAATATAATATAAATAGAAGATGTGATTAAACAATTCACATTTCCGTTTAAAACTGCTTGAGCATAACTATATAGAAAACACATAGGAATCAACAGTGTGCTAGCACTTATATGTAGAGAATTTATTCTTGCAACAGCTACAAATGTAAACTGATACAGATGTATCACATTAGAATTTCAAGAATTAACATTGCTATTGGTGATATGATTTTCTAAAATAACAAACACTTCTTGGCAAAAACATAAATTCTTCTGTTGATCACATGAACATTGCTTTCCTCAAAAAAATAATTTGCATACCAAAACCATGCAAAGGAAATTTTATTTGTGTTAAGGCAGTGATGTGTTAGACAAAGCAAAATCCTAAAAAGATGTTTTATTTTTTAATTTTTATAATTATATTAATATCCAGCAGAAGTTTTGAAATTTGTCATGATGCAGATAAAACTTTGTTATGTGGTCCTTAGAACTGCCATCTCATTTCCCTTATTTACCTCTCTACTAAATATCAGAAGTGTGTTATAATTATTGTGAAAGCTCGCTTGCAGATGTACACTTCGAAGTGCCACCAAGGAAGCTATGAACATTCATTCTCTCAGGATAAATATTAAGAAAGATATAAATTACAAAACAGTTGCATTTTTCACCTTTCACTTATTTCCCAAAGCAAGGAATCTCATGTACAATATTTTATTGCATAATATGTTGCATATATATATATATATATTTATACATATATCTTTCAAATGCTAGGATAACACTACTACAATTTTTCCCTTGTTACTGGACATTGAATCTAGACCTTTGTACTGAACTACATTCTCAGGCCTTTTCTTATTTTGAGGTTGGATGCTAAGCCACTAAGTTGTACTCGGGTCTCTATCTGGTGACCTTCCTGCCTTAGAATCCCAGAATGCTAGGATTACACGTATGAGCTACCAAACCTGGTTTACATGTCTTTTTATGGACTTTAAAAATTCATCTCAGAAATATCAGGACTAAATTCTGGGTTACAGGAAAGCTGCATATTTTCCTTTAACAGTAGTTGCCAGGTATTTTGCAAAGTGATTATATGGTTGTATACTTCTACAATAAAATATGACTCGCTTCTTCCTACTATCATCTAATGGCTTCTATATTTTTTAATTTTTAGACAAAAATGTTTTTCAGTGTAGTTTTAATTTTAATCTGTCTGATGAATAATAATTTCAAGAATCTTTACTTGTATCTCTTTTTTATACAATTTCTCCAAGACTTTGTTCATTTTCAGTAGTTCTGTTTGTTTTATTCCTCATGTACTCATACAGTTCTTCTTTATATATTCTGAATACTGGTATGATGAATACATTTATAGGGGACATTTTCAGTATTCTTTAATATATTATAAATGGCACTCTTCATGCTCTACTTTAGCTCTCTAGATTTCATTTAACACTACTGCAAGTCTATATCCTTTGACCTGGATCTTTCCATTTCCTCCGTCTTATCCCTCTACTAACCATTGTTCTATGTTTCAACTTTTTCTATGCATTCAACTTTTTTTAAAGCCATATGCCAGCGAAGTTATGCAATATTTTTCTTCCTTTTATGGTTTGTTTCACAAATGTGCTCCAAGCTAATCCATGTTAAAAATAAATGGTAGTACCTCTTTTATTTTTTAAAGACTGAATACTATTACATTGCATATATTATAATTTCTTTGTCATTCCTCCATTAATAGTCATGGCTATTTCTTTATTTTGGCTTTTGTGACTAAGGCTACAATAGATAAGGGAGTTCACATACATGTGTAAATTGTTAGTTTCATCTCATTGGGATATATATCCAGAAATGGCTCTGCTGGATTATATAATACTTCTGTTTTTAATTATTTGAATAGGCTGCTAAGCCAAGTAATATTCTTATCAACAATTTACAAGGATTCCTTTCTCTCCTTTCCATCACAACACTTGTTATGGTCTTTTGTTTATATAGCTGGCCTGATAGCCTAAGATGATATCTTATTGTGGTTTTGATTTACATTCCTCTGATGACTAGTGTTGCTGAGCACTTTTTCCCAGACCCAATGGCCATTTATCTCTCTCCTTTGGAAAAATAACTGTTCATTTCTTCACACATTTTTAAATAGTCTATTTGCTTTTTTGCTATTGATTTGTTGTAAATTTTTAATATATTTCAATATAAACCCTTTATCAGATATGTAATTTGCAAATGTTTTCTGCCAAATTATGGGCTGCTTTATCACCTATTTGTTTATTTTTGCTTTTGCTGCATGAGTTTCTGTGTGATTAAAAAAATGCCAAGTTGTTACAGCATTATTATTGGAAAATATCTAACTTTTCCTGGGTGAATTATATTGGCCAATTTGGGGAGATATAAGAATAACTGTATAGGGAAAAAATCAGTATAGCTGTATTATTAGTTTTTCAGTCTATTGATCTGTTTGTTCACTTCACTTTCTTACTATAGATTCACAAGCAGTTTTAAACAACTAAAATTATAACTGGAAGAAAATTTTGAAGAAGAAAATTAAAATTGAAAGACTCAGACTTCATTAAAACTATAATAGCTCGGGTCTTCAATATTCTCCTTGTCAAAAAATCCAATGGGTTAATTTTGGGATCAAATCACAGTTTTCCCTAATGCTAAAAAATTTGGAAGATTAATATTTCTTTTTTGTTTGTTTGTATTGAGCCACTGTTTGGGGTTTTATTATGCAAAAGAGGACAACATTTTTGTTTCTTGTTAAATGCATAGTACCAACAATAAATTTCTATCATACATAAGATTAAAAGGACATAGAGAAAGGAAAATATTTTCATTATCCTGCTATGCAAAAGTGAAAGAAACATGCTTGGTTAATATGTAATGACTTAATTCCTGGGTGATTTTTTTTTTATTAATTGAGTTGATTGGTACATTTTAAGTATACAGTATGATGACATTCATCATTGGGAATTTGTACCTTTAAATTATGTATCTTGGTTCTTATTTCTTTCCCCCTTCCCCTGCCCTCCACTCCTCCCTATTTACAAATTTTCCTTTTCTCATATTTATTCCATTCCCTTCTTTCCTTTCCCCTTTCCCTCCCACTTCCTCTTCCCCTTCCCCTTTCTCTAGGACCTTTTCTTCCTATTTCACATTATCTGTTATACATTTTGATCCTCATTTACACTTTCAGTATCTCATACCAGAGAAACTATTTGGCATTTACACATGTGTATCCTATTTATTTCACTTAAGAGTATAGCCTCAATGTGCATCCATTTAGCTATAAATGTCTCTAGTTTCTCATTATTTATAGCTGAGTAGTGCTCCATTTTTTAACAAAACAAAACAGAAAAAACCCACATCTTCTTTATCCTGTCACCAGTTAATGGGCAAATGGGCTGTCCTGAAGCTTTAACTATTACTTACTGTGCCATTATGAACATGGACATATGTATACCACTGTGGGATGATTCTTTTAATTCTTTTGGGAAGATACCCAGAAGGAGAATATTTGGGTCAGATGGGACCTCTAATCCTAATTTTCTGAGGTATCTCCATACTGATTTCCACAGTAGTTGCACCAGTCTGCACTCCCACCAATGATGGAGAAGGGTTCCTCACTCCCCACAACCCTGCCAGCATTTGTTATTGGTTGATTTCTTGATAGCAGCCATTCTTTCTGGGGTGAGGTGGAATCTCACCTTGTTTTCATTTGCATCTCTTGAATGCTCAGTGATGTTGAACATTTGTTCATATGTTTACTTGTTATTTCTACTTCTTTGTCTGAGAAATGTCTGTTCATTTCAGATGCCCATTTTTGGATTGGTTCTTTAAATTTGGGAGGTCTGATTTTTTTTTTAAGTTTTTTTAAAGATTTATTTTATTTTTACATTTTAGGTATACAATATAATGACATCCATCATTAGAGACTTGTACCTTTACATAATATATTTTGATTCTTATTTTTTCCCATTCCCCTGCTCTCCCTTCAACTCCTCCATCCCTCTCTATTTACAAAGAATTTGTTTCCATTTTTTCGTTTTCTCATGTTAACTCCATTGCCTTCCTTTATATACTCTAGATAGTAGACCTTTGTCTGAGGAATAGCTGATAAAATTTTTTTCCCACATTGTGGGTTGTCTCTTCACTCTGTTGGTGGTTTCTCTTGCTGGGCAGAAGATTTTTATTAAGATGAGATCCCACTTGTTGATTCTTTGTGCTAGTTCCTGTGCTACTGGGTTTTGTTCATAAAGTCTTTTCCTATGCCAATGTCTTCAAGAGTTCTACCTAACTTATCTTCCAGCAAGTTTAGTGTTTCTGCTTTAATATTTAGATCTGTAGTCCATTTCACTTTTATATTAGTGCATGGTGAGAGATACAGGTCTAGTTTTAATCTTTGGCAAGTTGAAATCCAATTTTTCCAGCACCATTTATTAGAGAGGCTATGTTTCCTCCAGAGAGGGTGCTTGGCTCCTTTTTCAAAGATGAGGTGGCTGAGTATGTCTAGAGTTGTTTCTGCATCTTCTAATCTGTTCCCCTGATCCCCATTTCTGTTTCTTTGCCAGTACCATGCTGTTTTTACCATAGTAGCTTGGAAGTATAGTTTCAAGTTGTGGATTGTGATACCCTCTGCCTTGTTTTAGTTGCCTATTATTGCTTCTGCTATTTTGGGTTTCTTTTTGTTCCAAATGAAGGTTTTGGATTGTTTTCTCTAGTTCTGTGAAATATGCTGTTGGAATTTCAATTGAGATTGCATTGAATCTGTATAGCAGTTTTGGAAGTATAGCTATTTTCACTTTATTAGTTCTTCCTAACCAGGAGCAAGGGATATCTTCCCATTTTCTGATACACTCTTTGATCTCTTTTTTCAGAGTGCTATAGTTTTCAGAGTAGAGGTCTTTTATTTCTTTTGTTAGATTTATTCCTAGGTATTTCGCTTTTTTGGATGTTATTGTGAAGAGTCTTTTCTCTAGTTCCTCTCTCAGTGAGTCTATTGTTCATGTATAGGAAGGCTCTTGATTTTTGTGTGTTGACCTGTAATTCATCACTGAAATAATCTGGGCTGGAAGATTCTTTAGTGAAAAACATTTTCTTAAGTTTCTTCTACAAAGTAGAATGAATGATTCAGTTTATTATTTGTGCCTTGGGTATGTTTTAGTAGGTTATGTCATTAAATGAATAGGAGTAGGTGTTAGGATACATCTAAGTTGATACCAAACTTTTCATAGTAGTAATCTTGTATCGTCCTTCTAATATCTGTTGGGTTATAATGATATCTTTCCTTTTATGTCTGTGAATAATCTTTCTTCTCTCTTATTTAATAGTTTATTATGGCTAACTGATTATCTGGTTAATTGATTTTTTTCAAAAATATAGCTTCAATTACATTATCTTTGTGTATTGTTCTCTTATTTTCATTGTTATTGATTTCTTCTCTTTATTTTCTTCCATTTGATCATTTTATGTTAAAATTCTAATTTGAGACCTTTCCCCTCTATGATATAAATATTAATTGCTATGATATGAATGTTAATTATGATATAAATATTAAATGATTAATTGTGATCACTGTTTTCACATACTAAAAAATGATATAATTTATTTACAGTTTCATTCAGTTTAACCATTTATTATTCCTGTTGAAATTGCTCCCTGACTCATGAGTTATCCAGAAATATATTGCTTAGCTTAAAAAATACTTGGATATTTTCAGTCAGCTTTCTGATGTTGTTTGTTTGATTGTTCACTTCTGTTATTTTTATTATATTCTTTGTGTGATTTCTATTAAGTATATTGTTTTAAATAATGTAATTATTTATTTTTGATTGAGAATATTTTCACAGTTTTTTGAGTGTGACATGATGATTTTTTTTTATTCTCTAGTTCTTTTACTGGTACATTTTAGGTATACAATATGTTTACATTTATCATTGGGTGTTTGTACCTGTACATGATGTATCTTGATTATTTTTCCCCATTACCTGTGTGCCCTTCACCCCCTCCACCCTTCCTTATTTACATAGACATCATTTCCATTTTTTTTTCTTTTCTCATAATTTTTCCTTTCCCTTCTTTCCTTTTCCCTTCTCCTCCCTTCACCCCTACCTCTTCGGACTTTTTCTTCTATTTAAAATTACCAATTATTCATTTTAATCATTTTAATCCTTATTTACACTTTTGGTTTCTCACAGTAGAGAAACTATTTGGTATTTACACATGTGTGTCCTATTTATTTCACTTAAGAGTATGGCCTCAATATAAATCCACTTAGCTAT